>PNEQ01084459.1:0-22928 GCA_003012365.1 Medauroidea extradentata | reverse complement strand
CTACCTGTCATACATGCGGACGATATGTGTAAACCATCCAGTCAAGCTACATTCGATAGTACAGAGAATTGTGATATAGTACGATCAAGTACGCTAAAGTACTATCAAGTACGGTCACTAACAGGTGTAAGAAATACAAGCAGAATCTATTCCCAACTACCTGTCATACATGCGGACGATATGTATAAACCATCCAGTCAAGCTACATTCGATAGTACCGAGAAATGTGATATAGTACCATCAAGTACGATGAAGTACGATCAAGTACCATCAGGTACGATCACTAACAGGTGTAAGCATTACAAGCAGACTTATATATATGTTGGCCAACAAGTATCCCAGAATTATCATTGATAATCAGTTAAGAGAACAAAATTCACCAAAGTGCGATGTGACCGCAACCAACCAACCTTCCGGAACTCATATTATTCCACATGTCCATGGACTCTCGGAAAAAATAAGAAGGCTAGCCAACAAATACGACCTACGAACAGCATTCCGTTCCAGCTCCACATTGAAAACCACTCTCACTAAAGTAAAACCCTTAGTAGATAAACAGCATACCCGCGAATGCATATACCAAATATCATGTGAATGTGGCTCTCTATACATAGGAGAAACTGGTAGAACATTATCCACTCGCGTCAAAGTACACAAGATCAACACGCAAAAGGGTGAAATCCAGAAATCTAGAATTGCCGAACATGCATGGGGAAATAGTCACAAAATTCTCTGGGACTCAACTAAACCAATAAGTCAGGAAAAAGACAGAATTAAAAGTAAAATTAAAGAATCTGCTTACATAGCCAGTAACAAAAACATCATAAGCCAACAGAGCATTGAACTTAAAAAATATGTGGTTGCCTTTAATAAAAAAAGAAACAATATTACAGAAAATAAATAAACACATTTATGTTTAACAGTCTCGGCAGAAAACCAGCTAACATCACTGCTTTTTTTTCACAGTAGACTATCCCCTGCGGTCCAAATTGGTGCTCAGCCAATCAGGAGAGTACTTACCTCCCACTGGCCAAGAGCCCAGCCAATCACAAATGCTTAGTCACCATTGGCCGAGCAGCCTAGATACCCTCCAGGCTATATAAGCCCCAATTTTCTAGCGAGCTTTGTTGTCTATAGTAACACAAAAAAAACTGACAGAAATCCTCTGGATTTGCTTTTTTCTATTTTTTTGTGCGTTTTATATAAAAAGAAAAAAAATTTTCTTGTTCGTTTTCTGTTATTTGTCATCCAACACAGGTTTGATCAGCAAAAACATGAGCAATGGCGTATGTCCACAAACCAATAAATTCTAATTGTAAACTCCCATTGCAACAAACATTTAAAAATTTCAACTATGTAGTGTTGTTTTAAACAAATATTTAGTGTACAGTTTTTTGTTAAATCAAGAAAGCAGTCTTGTTGTTTCATAATCCCATTTAGTTTAAATAACTAAACCAGATGTTGAAACAATAATTCAACATTGTAGATTTAACAAAATCTGGAGTTCAACTTAATATTTGTTTGAATCAACACTACATCGTTGGTTGCACATATATAAACAAATATTTGGTTAGCTCAACAAAACCATTGTCTCAGTGTAGTAAAGCAGGAATATTATAACGGCATTATGTTGTAGACCATGAAGACAATACACCATTGTCGTGACGTCATCGTCCCATAGCGCAGGGTAAGGTTAATTCTACTTCATGTTAGAAAGACAATTGTTTTGCTATGGGAGAGTTTGGCATAGGGAACATTTCTGTCTCTAGTTTCGCTGCTATCGCTGAGGTATCTACTGTAATACGAGATCGTAGTAAAATTAATTTTAAAGGCTTTCCAAAGAGAGAAGTCATTAAGTTATATTTTTAAGAGTTTCTTGATATTTTTTAATGGAAAGAGAACGAGGAAGGCGATAAGTCGAATATAACACGTCCTTCAAACACCTCATCGCCTCTAGGCGCGGAGAACTAAACTAGCTGCAGTGTATATGTAGTAACTGTTTTTCAACGGGACTTCAAGCGATGACCTTGTTATTTTATTTGTGGCAAGTATGTGGTAAAGTCCAATGCAGGTTTCTATGGTGTTGTTTTTCGATTACAGTTGATATTTTCTCAGCTACAGCACCGTGAAAGTCATATTTAGCACTTTTGAGGAGCTTGGTAATCATGTTTTTAATTAGCTGACGGCATTTATAAAACCATAGGGGCACAGTTTGAAGTGTGACTTCTTTTCGTAGATAAACGCATTGGAAACATATTTAATAGTTGCACAAGAAAAAATACTTTCCGTACCACACTACAGCACGGCTCACGCACCAGGTACACAAAAAAAATTTTTGGATTTTAAATTATCAACTTCTAACCTATAGTAGAATTAAGGCCTTGTTACGGAGTTTTGCAGTGATTTCGAAAATTTTTTTAATGCTACCTGATACTCATATCAAAATTTCGCTGCACAGTTTTGACACTTATATGTTATAATTTGTTGCTGAATTTTTTTGTAGAATTATACTGAACGGTTTTTTTAGATTTCATTACCCAATGTACCACGTTTTTCGTCGTGAAAATAAGCAAAAATGAAGGAAATAATTTTTTTACTGGCGAATGGTACGTTATTTAAAAAAAACGCGTTCACAGTATTGTGCATTGTGTGATTGCACATTGACTCAATTTTTTTCAAAAGTTTTGGTTAAAAAATATTTGAGTTATTGGCACCAGTCTGAAAAAACTCGGGAACAAGCCCTTAAACTTAAGCGTGGAAAACGTTTACTTAGATTGCCATAAACACCCGTTGAAAAAATAGTTTATAACGATCATAATTGTTTGTAATTTTATAATGCAAAATTTTGGAAAGAATTAAAAAAAATAAAAAGAGCTAATTTACAGAAGTGCAAAGAAATTTGTTCAGTGCATGTACATGTTGTCTTCGTGCTTGACCTTGTACAGTCTCGAAGCCATGTTCTCAGGATGAAAGGACATTACCGCGTATGTTTGTAGGCGTGCCAACTTGCCGTCCCGTGCCAGATATTGTCGTGAGCTGCCGGTCGTAAAACACACAGCAAGTGCTGCGAACTGCAAACTCTCTCTCTCTCTCTCTCTCTCTCTCTCTCTCTCTCTCTCTCTCTCTCTCTCTCTCTCTCTGCTCTCGGCGATATTTCTTAAATTAAATTACAGCCGTCGTTGGTTCGTAAAACATCTCGACACAGTTTGGCGCGGCGAACAGCTCCAAGGTACGCAAGCCGCTAGAATTACAAAAAAAAAAAAAATGACATGGCCTGGATATTTATGGTATAAACTTTTATGTATATGCATTTTCACAGAAGAGGCTATACAAGCAAAATCATTTCTTTATATTTACAAAAATATTCTGTGTCAGTCCATACACATACACACATAGCTTACATACGTAGCTTACATACATACACCCTTGATGTGTCATCTCAGATGACAACACGCTCAGCTGTCGCTCAAAGTATTCGTCCATTGACTGCTTACCCAGGTCTCGGCTATCTATGTATAGGCATGCACCTTAAGAGGGCGTGGTACATAGTTCAACGCTAAAAAGCGTTAATCTATAAGTGTAGGTTTGTTGAAGCCAATTTGCGAAATTTAAACAATAGCATCCTTAGACGATGGCTTTAGCCACGTTTTAAACAAGATCGTTTCCAGTGTTACCATCTTCTCAGGCACAATCTTTGACGCCGGAACCTCGTGCATTTAACTGCGGCGCAAGAGATCACGCGTACCGAATTAGTAATTTTGAATTAATTGTAAATCATAAAGTTGGCAAATACCGTTGTGTAGAATTGTCACTGGGTATTTTATCCATATTGGCTTCGAAAAAAAAAAAAAAAACGTAGAAATCAATTGGTGTTTTCAGCGTTTATTTATCTACCACGCTGTCATAAGGGTGTTCAAGAGATAAAATCACACATTTATATTTTTATGAAATATTGTTAGTTTTGTAGACGATACTTGTGAGTACATTTTTCTCTTAACGAAACAATTTCAGCTCTCATAGTTTTCTCATAACGGGGTGTCAAAGTCAATATTTGCTTGTTACACTGCCAGGCAAATAGTACAAACCAACTGACATACTTCAACAAAATAATTCACTGTGAACTTACTTCCCATGAGCTACGCAATAAAACATTTAAAAACCCACAACGTAATATTTGAATTTAAAAAAAAGTCGCAGAGGTACAGTAAAAAGTTGCAAATTCAGCATTTTTTTAAAATACAAAAAACAGTTCGCGGGAATTATTCAAATATTTTATTACGTAGCCCATAATATGTTATTTCACGTACGTAAGTCAATTGATTTTCACTATTGCATAGCACCAGAACATGCAAATGTTGACTTTGACGCAACGTAATAAGAAAACTGTGTGCGATAATGTAGTTTCGTAATAGGAAACTACACTCACAAGTATCGTCTAACACTATTCCACAGAAATTAAAAATTGTAACACTATCGCACTTAAACATCCTTAAGAGGAGTCTTCGCCGGTGTCGTGTTTCCACACTGTAAAAATTTTCCCTGTCAAATTAACGGAATTTTCGGTAAAAATTTCTCCGGATACCTCCCTGAATTCACGGTAACTTAGCTCTTAATCCAACGGAATTTTCCGTAGAACAGTTTCATCACACGGAACTGAGCCATACTTGCATATCTATAATGCTACAATTGCATTTATACAGATTTGCGGATATACCGGTTATGTTATTAAAATATATCCGTGATATTTACAGCTCTCTAACCCATACATTTTCGATTTTTTCAGTGAAAGTGTCCGCAGCAGACACATGGACATATTACGTATTATTCCGTAGTGTATAGTTACTATAGACATTTCCGTATTTTACTTTTACGAACACTATTTCCGTTTATTAACTGTACATTTCCGTTAAAGTTTATAACGGTGTACATGAGAGCATTTTAAGTGGTACCGAATGCCTTTGGAATTTTTAGTGTGTTACTAAGAAGTACTAAACAACAGTTGCTAAAAACTCTCACAAACATTAGGTGGCACTGTTAAAATAATTTTCGTTGTTTTACGGAGAAGTGCTGATTAAGAATTCTCCAGAAGTGTCCGTTAATTTACGGAAGGCAACTAGCTCCACTTATGGAAACTCGCATATTTATGTGACTTCTTTAGGATGCAGGCGCAATAATGCGTTCGGTTATTTATTTAGTTTCTTCTCGCTGTTTTACATATGCTTAATTATTGAAACATAATTATGTGTAACTGTGTTACAAAATAGTGTTTCCGTTAATTAAACAGACCTTTCCGTAAAATTGTCCGTAAATTCACGAAAATGTTTAACAGTACACCTTTGACGCGTGGAAACTGCGTAGTGATAAGAGCCAGAGTACCGCCCTCGACGGGAAGAATATCGCCTCTATTCGCGGCGCGTCAAAGTCGCGTGCAAGGTTTTACTTGTAGTATTTTTCAACGGGACTTTAAACGGTGACACATTTTAATTTTGAATAATATGTAGTAAAGGCCAACGCATGCCTGTCGCTTTGCACTTCACGAATTCAGGCAATATTTTTGGAGTTACAGCAGTCCGAAAAGTCCGTTTTTAGCCATTTTTAGAGGCCAGAAAGTCATGTTTCTAACAAGCGTGCTGAATTTTTAAAAACATTGAAGCATAGATTCAAATGTACGTTCTTTTCGTAAATAAACATAATATGAATAAGTTAAGCGGTTTCGCGTAAAAAAGAATACACATCCATGCGTCAGTCGAAGAATCCTCTTAAGGTGGTTAAGTGTATAAAATCACAATTATATATCTGCGTGAAATCATGTTAGTTTTGTAGTCGTTGCTTCTGATTACTGTTTCCTCTTATGATACGATTTTAGCTTTCATAGCTTTCTCATAGTGCTTCACCAAAGCCAACATTTGCATGTTAAACGCTGTCACGCAAATACTTAACCAGTTGACTTTCTGAAAGGATTTAATTCACAGTGAAATAATATGTCGTGGGCTACGTAACTTAACATTTATAAACTCACAACTGAATGTTTTGAGTATTTAAAAAAAGTCGCGAAAGTACAGGTACAAATTGCAAATCAACTTTCTTTTTGTAAGTTAAGACAGGTTTTCATCGTGAGTTTTTCTAATATCAGGTTACGTAGTCCATGGCATGTTTTTTTTTCTCCCCGTGAGTTGTTTCGTTTAATTTTAGTCAACTGGTTTGCACAATTTTAACGGCAGTATAACATGCAATTATTGACTTAGACGCATCGTTACAAAAATACGCGATTTAAAATTGATTCATATGAGGGAACAGCACCTACTCACGATTATCGTGTATAAAACTAATACTAATTCGTAAAAATGTATAATTTGCATATTAAATATACTTGAACACCCTTAAGGGGGCCGCCTGCCTGCGCGTTAGAGGCTCAGAAGTGATGGGAGACGTAAGGGCGACCTTGAAATGCATCAAATGCCGCTTCGCCTCAACGAGCCAAGCTCTGAACTAGCGTGCAAGATTCCCGGTGATACATATTTACTGTGAAGGTGCCCGTATAATTTTATCGGTGGAAAGTCTGTAACATTGATGTGTGCACGTTTCTACGGGTCGTTCGGAATAAAGTGATCACTAGAGACAATGCGTTATCATTTGGTAGCAGACTAAAATTAACTTTCCTATACATAACAGAGTATAATCTGAGATTCAATCGGCCACGAACTTAAACGTGTTATTTACGCCAGGTGCGTCATTTTCAGGTTTTTCTAGGGGGGGGGGGGAGAGAATTTTTTTTCGGTGATAGTAACCTTGTTGCATCGTTTTTATTAGTTAAGCATGTGTAAATTAGAAACTTTAATAATATAACTTCAGTTTTATGTACTTAAGTTGGCATTATTTAAATAACAAAATACAAAAAATATATGTTATACACTTACAATTCTAAATTCATAGGAGTGGTCATTGCCCCCCCCTGCCACCCCCCCTAAATGAAGCCCCTGATTTACGTGTGTTACGTCTTTACAGAGATTGGCCTCTCTACCGTGTAAGCATTCTCCGCGGCAAGTCACGACAATATCGGACAGCGGGAGACGTCGGACAAGCCTATAGTCACTTGGATTCTAGTCAGCTGTCAGAAAATAACGCTAATTTTGCATGTCTCTTGTGATCACAAAAGTATTTAACCTTTGGAAAAGAATCACCAGCAGTTACTGCACATAATTCAACATCGATAATAGTTACCTTGCAACTTGTATGGTTGGCAGTGATTTGCTGAATGTAGTTCCGTGTATTTTTCTATTTAAATACAGCGATACAGAAGTAAAATCAACTGAAATAGACGTATTAGCATTTTATATAATTAATAAACTTTTTTAAATCAAATTATGTACACCGACTGCACTGCTTATCTTTCACGCGCAGGCACCCACTGACGTGTCCAGAGAGGTTAGATATATCCCGTCGTTAGCAGTTGCAAGCGGAAAGATGTTACTTGGCTGAAAATAGAACCTTAGCAGGGCTGTTGTGAGTGCTCACTTTACTCCGAACAGCCTGTATGTTAGTTACACATGTATCCGGTTAGTACGTTTTGAAGTACGGCAGTGAGAAAAAGACGTTGTTGGCTATGCTGGAGGGCTTCGAAACAACGTGTCTTAACAATGACATTCTGAACTTCTCGGAGTATTTTCTTTTCGTACATTGACACAATGGTCACAAGTGGAATAGTTTGGTTAATAAAACGTATTTCCCTGTTCATTACTATACATTGGAAGCACCTGACAGGCAGTGCTCTTAAGATCCCTATACAGCTGGCGCATGAATGTTGTTGTAGGGTGCTATGAGAAAGTTACTACAAAACATGTGTTCTAAATCTTTATCTACGAAAAGAAAACACATTTAAAACCTTTTTCTCTATTTTTGTTTTCTATATATCATGCTTACTAACATTGTTTCGGGGCAACTCAAAAACAGTTTTTTCAGACTGCTGTCACGTAAAAATACCGACTAGAACCGTAAAACAAAAATTGTGAAACATACGCTGGGTTTGCTACGCAGTTTTCTTAAGGGCGTTCTAGTGGGGAAAAATTCATAATTTTATATTTGTATGAAATAGTGTTAGCTTTGTAGACATTACTTAAGAGTACATTAACCTCTAACGAAAAAAAAATTAGCTCAGGCAGTTTTCCCGTAATGTCACTTCATAGTCAAAATTTGCATATTTTTACTTCATACAAAACTTGAAAACCAGTAAGTATAATGAAATGGAAAAAATCTCATCAAAAATACACGTCACCGTCTACGGATTGAAGCATATACGAACCCATTGTAAAATATTTTTATGTTTAAAATAAATTTCTAAAAGTACCAAAAAAATTTCAAATTTTGAAATTTTTTATTTAACATGAACATTTTTTGTATCGGGTTTTATATGCTACAAGCCATAGACAGTGTTACGTAGTTTTGATGTGATTTTTTCCATTTCGTTATATTTACTGATTTTCAAGTTTTGTTTGAAGTAAAAATATGCAGATTTTGACTTTGAAGTGTCATTACGGGAAAACTGGATGAGCTAATTTTTTTTTTTCGTTAGAAGTATATGTACTCTCAAGTAATGTGTACAAAACTAACACTATTTCATACAAATATAAAATTGTGTTTTTTCCCCACTTGAACAACCTTAAATAAACAAGTACGGTCACCATTTAAGAGGGCGTGATAGATAAATGAGCGTTGTGTTCTATAATTGAGATCTACACTTTCTGAAAGTCAATATAGGAAAACTACAAAACAACAATCCTTGATAATTATATTTGCCACCTTTATTGACAACAATTTATCCAGGAATTATACATTTGTTGAAAGTGTTATCTCTTGCGCAACAATTAAATGTATGAGATATCAGCGTCAGAGATTGTTCTTCAGATATACGTAACTCGAGAAACATTTCTGCACAGAAATATAGCATTGTTGTTTTTAGACTTTTTCAAATTAGCTTCGAGAAATCTGCAATTTTAAACTGATACTTATATGCCATGCTTTCATTACTTTGCTATGCAGAATCATTGAAAGAGGATTCTTGAAAGTTAACCTATTCCCTTGCTATGATCCTGCATGACAAATTAATGAAAGATTCGTTTACTATTTGTCGAGCAGTTTATCAAGAATGTGTCCATACTTTGTCGAAGAGAATATTTTGATAACACAATTAGAATAAATGTTATAGTTAAAAAAAAACTGAAAATGCAATAAAATTGTCTAACGCTCTCCCCTGAAGACTTGGAGGGAGCAGAGTTGATTGTAATATTTGACTGTATGTATAGTGTATGAAGGCGGCTATGTATGACAGACATGATCTTGGTACGAGGTCGTCCTCAGAGAATGTATGTACCTCCAAGACACGCTGACAAACTGTCTGTTAGCACGTGTACCAGCTTGGCTTCCGTACCACGTGGAGACCCTCCCTTGCTGCTTACATACTGCCCGCCATCACGCTATCTCTCCTTACTGCCCATTCTCTTACTCCACTTTTCTTTGCACGGAAGTTATGTCTAGCAGGCAGGAAGAAGCGTTTTTTTATATGTTTAATTGTTGTTTAAAATCTTTCTCTCCCTTCTTCCCTCTCTCCCTCAGGGGAGTCATATGCCTTAGTCTCCAAACAGTATAAACAATTTCAGTAGCATATTTTTCTTTAAAAAAAAACCGTACGTACTAGAATTTTATCCGTTAAAAAATTGCATTTAAATGCGCCTTAATGTGCGGGGAAATATTTTTTTAAATTTAATTACTCCACACGTGCACATTGCGCCAGTGTACGAAATGAAAACACTTCAGACGCGGACGGATTGTTATTGCTAAAGCCCAGTTTACACAAAATAAATAACGGCTTCACAGTAAAAAAAATTTTTGTACTGTTACAAAAAGGTATTTTGGAAACCAGTTTCCAAAAAAAAAATTGTAACACTACATAAATATTTTGTAAAGTTTACAAAAATCTTGTACATTTATTACAAATTTCTTTGTATATTTACAAACATTTCTGTAAATCTACAAACAAATTTTGTATATTTACAGGTAATATCTGGTTCATTTTACAATAATTGCTTGTAGTGTTAGGAAAATATTTTTTTTTTTTTTTGGAAATTAGTTTTCAAAACATTTTTTTGTGAAAATACGAAATATTTTGTAAAATGTGAAAGGTCTCATGGGTTTATTTTGTTCCAAGTCGAAAAATCTGCTCATTAGCATGTTTGTTTAAGAGTGCGTGGTAGATAAAGAAACGCTGAAAACATCAATTTATTTATACGCTTTTTTCGAAGCCGATTTGGATAAAATACTCAATGACAATCCTGTATAATGGTATTTGCCAACTTTATGTGTAAATATATATCCAGAATTACTAATTCGTTACGCGTGATCTCTTGCGCAGCAGTTAAATGCACGAGGTTCCGGCGTCAGAGATTGTTCCTCAGAAGTTCTTAACATTGAAAACAATTTTGTTTAAAACGTTGGCTAAAACTATTGTTTATGATTGCTATTGATTAATTTTCGCAAATCGACTTCAAGAAACCTACAGTTATATATGAATGTTTCTAGCGTTGGATTATGTACCATGCCCTCTTTAAGTAGGCCAAAACTATTATTGGAAATTATGTTTTTTGTTACATACTAAACGTATTAACTATTTAACATTATGATTTTTGCCACTTGCATTTAAATATATTCGATACGGAAAATCCGCTCGTGAATATCCAGCCGAAGAAACAGAGGAAAGTGTAGATATATTCGTGCATACTGTGTAAATATCCGCAGTGTTTCTTAAACGATTGGCCACGTGTGCTTGGGCGAAAACAGTTCCTACTATTTTGGACCAATCAAGAGTGACGTTACTTGGGATTTTGAACAACTGTGATTTTAAGGCCACCACGTAAACGCCTAACAGTTTTAAACACTCAATCGTGGAAATAGCTCCGATGTTGTTTTACAAATGGATTGTTTTCGCGAAAAAAAAAAAAATGGCGGAGATAAGGGCGCAAATGTTTATGGATGGGTCGGAATAAAGTGAGCACATTCGAAATCATAGCTACATTAATTTATAGTTTTCTATACTTTTTTAATATAAATGTAGCGACCTAAGTGTAAATCAAACTGTATATATTGTGCCGTATTTAAAAGCTAGTGTCCGAATTCATAAAAATCGGATTTTAGTATTTATTATAGAAAAGATGGTTTTAAAATGTGCTCAATTTATCGCGAATCGTCGCCCTTGAATGTGTTGCTGAAATTTATTGTTGCTGCACTTTTCCACTTGTGGCAATGAAGCTGTGGGTTCGATAAAGTTGAGGTTATTTTCCCGGACTACATATATTTCACTTCTTTTACAGGCTTCAGATTTTTGAACTTATTTATTTGAAGAACTTAGATGTATTTTCACAGGAGACACAGATGTAAAGTAATTTCCAAAATAATTTCCAAGTCCCTCTTGTAATCCGCGCTGAAATGCGCTTCTTCGCTAGACACGTCTTTGGCGGCAAAGGAAAGTAAAATACTCGTGAAATATTTCCAGCGCAGTGATTTGCCGTGCGACTCGAGTCTTTGACTCCGCCACCCAGCGCCTCTGAGATAGCCTGGCGCGTCGGGGCGTTTTTTGGTGTTGACCAAATGTTCGAGAGTGGTCACAAACTACCTCGCACGCGACATTAACGACTGCGTCTGCCCGGACTGAAATATGCGTCAAGTTATGGAACGGGGTGTCCAACTCGTTGACCACGACATGAGCGCGATCGCCGACGCTGTTTCAGAAAATGGTCAAAGGAATGGAACAGTTTTGAAATTTTATGTTATTGACTGTTTGAATTAGAGTTTAGGGAGAAATATCGGGGATCCGTCCTCTTCCCGAGGGACCCCCGCGACGGAAGATGGACACCTAATACTTCCCAATTCCGGGCCAGATTTAGTGCGGTGCCTTGCAGTCGCGCGATTTGGGCGGGAGATAGCCCTGCCTGGTTTCCGCCCCTACCTTAACCGCAGAGGGACCAGCCATCCCCTTACTTCGTCTGTGAAGTAATAATGTTGATATATCTTTACGAGGAGTTTGTCCTGTGCGGGCAGGTGACGATCCATCTCCGGGTCGCGGTGCATTAATCAGCGAGGACACGAAGCGAGGAGACGTCATTTGTTGGCGCGACGCTGCCACCTAGCTATAGGCGGTTCACTTGTACTTGACCCCACTGCCGCGCGTGGGCGTGTAGCTTGTATTCATGGAGTAGGCTAAATGTACACTGAGAAAATAAATAGTTATATATTGTTATATATATATATATATTGTTATATATATATATATATATATATATATATATATATATATATATATATATATATATATATATTGGGCAATTGTTTTGCATTGATGCGTTGTACATAGGCGCATTGTTGTGTTGCGTCAAAGTCAAGATTGGCATGTTCTGTTGCCATGCAAATAGTGAAAACCAATTGAATTACGTATGTGAAATAATTCACAGTGAATTATCATGCTATGGGCTATGTAATAAAATATTTTTAAAAATTCCTGTGAACAATTTTTGCATTTTAAAAATGTCTGAATTTTCACCTTTTTTTCCTGTACTTTGCAATTTTTTAAAAATTAAAAATATTGTATTATGGCCTTTTTAATACTTTATTGCACAGATCATGGTATGTAATATCACAGTGAATTATTATATTCAAGTAGGTCAGTTGGTTTTCACTGTTTGCATGGCAGCAGGAAAAGCAAATTTTGACTTTGCCGCACCGTCATGAGAAAACTATGAGAGCTAAAATTGTTTTGTAAGAGAAAATTTTACTCACAAGTATCGTCTGCAAAACTAGCACTTTTTCATAAAGACATAAAATTGTGATTTTATCGCACTTGGAACAACACCCTTAAGGGTGCGGTCTACCGTAATTTTCATTACCATTTTTTTATATTTTTTATTTGTACCAGATACTTTTTTCTTATTTTAGACACAAAATGTGACTAAATTTGGCTCTAATGAAATTTTTTTATCTCTCATAGTTTTCGCGTAATGGATTGTTAAAGTCATATTTTTTTTTTTTTTTCATGTTTCTGTTTTAAAGACTACACTAAAACCAACTTATATACCAAACTCAAAATAATCACAGTGGATAAAGACATTACAGTCTACAATGTCATGGTCATAAAAATAAAAAATAAAAATTATTTGTATTAAAAAAAATATTGAATTTTTACAATTTTTATTTTTAGTTTCAGCATTTTTTAAAATTAAAATAATTTTCATTTTTTATTTTTATGAGCATGACATTGTAGCCTACAATGTCTTTATCCACTGAAATTTTTTTCAGTTTGGTATATCAGTTGGTTTTATTGTAGTCGTTAAAACGGAAACATGCAAAATATGACTTTAACAAGCCATTACACGAAAACTATGAGAGATAAAACAATTTCATAAGAGCCAAATTTAGTCACACTCTGTGTCTAAAATAAGAAGAAAAATTTCTGGTACAAATAAAAAATAAAATAATGACGATGAAAATTACGGTAGCCGCGCCCTTAAGGGGTGGTCACGGCCTTGGAGGCAGAGGCGTGGATATTAGCACAAATACCAGCGCTATTGACAGTGATGAAGAGACTCCTGCATTGGTTGTGAATGATTTTAAGTTAAATCGTGTGCCTACGTCATTTGTAGAACACGGCTGAAACATACGTGCCGGGTCCAAACTGTGCGTTGAACGTTTCGTGGGAAGACTTTCAGTTGTAGTAAATTGTATTTATTAAGATAAAAGTATAGATGATGGTTTATCGCTGGAAAACTTGACTGTTTGCTGGGTTTCAACGTATCGTTCAGCTTACCAAAATATTATTGCCTTTCGCTTGTACGTGGAGCTGTTACACTATTTGACTGATCCAATAAGAATCCCGCTATTGTAAATATTTTATGCCCGTTATGGTCTGCAGACTGCTACGTTGTGTCAGACGTTAATAACCCAATCATATGTGTTGCAAGAATCTGCAGTGTTTTCAAGGATATGTTGGCACGAAACATTTGAGCGATGTATCATTGCAGCAAGCTGTTGGCGCGACGAGCTGATAACGTACGGCGCACGTTGTTGACGGTGAATGTCCACCGTCGTATATGCGCTGAGAACAACAAAATACACGAGCATGCGTTTAGAACAAAGACTATGGGTTGATAGATAGTTGCAGCAGAAGGACAGTTTTTGCTGCAGAAGTACCATTACTAAATAAATCTTCTTTAAACGTTCGAATTCCCTGACGCTACAAATTGAGTGCGGCCACCCCTGTTATATCTGTGAGTATGTAAGGTATTTGCCAACATTTGCTGTGGATTATAAGCTCGACAACTTCAAAGTATTGTCCTTCCGAGTCATTTAGTTGTCCATATTTTGGGAGAATGCCGCTCTAAATTTCTAATTTCAAAAGCTTATTTCTTCGTTAATGTTTCGTTTAGACACAAAGTGTTATCAATAGTTTCTGGATATATTTTTTTTACTAGGAATTGCTGCCGAAGTTTGTCGGTGTTGTTGGGAAACAGCCTGTGTGCGTAGCAGGGCAAGCATAGTCGACTCCCGACTGCATACGGGCCAGTGGCGGGTCGTGTGTTGTTGAACGGGCTCTAGCAGTACGGCGTGGTGGCAGCTGTCTCGCTGTTCCTCGTCTCGGGTTGCTAAGACAACCATCTCATCCCTGGACCGCAGGAGATCTGTAAGTAATTACCGTCGTCCCTGGCGGGGGAAGGACCCTCTACCGACGTGGCGACACAGCCATAGTGGAATATCTTCCCGATTATTCCTTGCCTTCCCTTTTTTTCTCTCCCGCTGTCTCTCGCGGCTCCGGAATTCTTTATAGGCGCCTATCTCCCGTCGTAACTTTCTGTGGCGGCGGGGTAGGGAAAAAAACACCTTCCGTCCTCTCTCTTTGTTTTTGTCCTACAGTCGCGTGAGAAGTTGGTTTGCGTTCATTTAATAATAGCTTCGTGTGTGTGTGTGTGGAACAAATAATGTTAGTGGTAAGTCTATTAACACCAGAAGCGTTAGGCAGTTTTTTATCGGTGTAGCCCCAGTTATGCATGTTACAACTGAAGCACACACTTGCTAGTGTCTGTAATATTAGGTTAGTGTTCTGATCTACGGTCTTCAGGGAAAAATTTATTTTCTTGTTTTATACAAATAAGTTATTTGGAAGTAACGAAGATCAGTAAAAAAAAGCATGTAGGCCTATTACTCCATGAGGAAAATGCCAACTCTTGTGTGGTGGAAATGCGAAGTGATTATTTCTTGTTCTCTTTCAACAACGCACTGTCTTATATTGTATGCTTTTAGTTATGTGTACGAATTGAATACGATGTTTGCGACTTTTTCAATGCGTACCAGGTATTGTCCGTTATGTTGGGGATGTTTTGTGGCGTCAGGACTGTTTTATGCAAATATAAAATTAATATTTTTCCTCACTTGAACACCCTTAAGGGCGCGGTCTGCCGCAATTTTCATCACCATTTGTTTTTTTTTTTTTTTTTTAATTTTTATTTGTACCAGATATTTTTTTTCTTATTTTAGACACAAAATGTGACTAAATTGGGCTCTTATGAAATATTTTATCTCTTATTGTTTTCTCGTAATGGCTTGTTTAAGTCATATTTTGAATGTTTCCGTTTTAAGGACTACACACTAAAACCAACTGATATACCAAACTAATAAAAAATCACAGTGGATAAAGACATTGTAGCCTGCAACGTCTTTATCCACCGTGATTTTATTGAGTTTGGTATATCAGTTGGTTTTAGTGTGTAGTTAAAACAGAAACTTGCATAATACGACTTTTAACAAGCCATTACGAGAAAACTATGAGAGATAAAAAATTTCATTAGAGCCAAATTTAGTCACATTTTGTGTCTAAAATAAGAAAAAAAATATCTGGTACAAATAAAAAATATAAGAATGGTGGTGAAAATTGAGGTAGGCCGCGCTCTTAAGGTAGTTAGTTGGCTTTACGTCTTGTCAACCGCGAGGTAATTATAGACGGTGACAGAACTTGGTACAATGACAGCAGCTGGGAGAGGAGTCAGCCGTGAAACCATCCCAGCATTCGCCTGGAGCGATTTAGGGAAACTATGGAAAACCTCAATGAAGATGTCTGGAGCCGGGAATCGAACCCGGATCCTACCGAATACGAGTCCTACTTGTTATAATACCTTTGCTCCAGCTAGCTCGGTCGCGTCGTCGCGACTGGATATTCTCTTACCTCAGAATAACAGTTAAAAAATTACTGTAGGGCCTACTTTCACGAAATAAAAATTCTTTCGGAACCTCATTTTTGTAAGTTCACAAGAATAATGTAAACTTTAACAGAAAATACTTGTTAACATACAAATATATCTGTGTATTCACAAACATTTTTGTATATCTATCTCTATAAAATTCTCGTGTCACAGTGTTTGTTTCCATACTCCTCCGAAACGGCTTAACCGATTTCAATGAAATTTTGTATATACATTCAGTAGGTCTGCGAATAGGTTTTTATCTATTTTTATACTCCTAAGTGCTATTGTTAAGTAAATATTGTTAGATTTATGTATGTGACAAAACGTTTGTCGGGGCAGCTAGTTTACATATAAGTTCTTGTACATTTTACTTTTTTTTTTTTTTTTTTATGTTTCAATTTTATTTGGCAGCCAGTTTCCAAGATTTTATAATTAGAAAATATTTTGTAAAATGTGACAGGTTGTCTAAGGTTTTTTTTTTCTTTCAAATCAAATAATCTGCTTATAGGCCTAAACCATATTCCCGTAGACTCCTGAGTTATTTGTAAAATTTGGACCACTTTAATGACCTGCGATATTATTTTTGTAGTACATATACTAATAAATGACATAAGTTTACGAGATAGTTCTTGTAAAAATACAATTTTTTTTTCCTATTGTACAGTATCAAGGTAGTTATTTTTTAATTTCAGCGACTTAGGTCGTTCTGTCACATGTTGTTTTTGGCGTTTTATCAGTGTAAGCTACAATCATATTGCAGAGTTCGCGGTACTCTGAACTTAATGTCTTTCATATAAGTTATTTTCTGGAATCACAATAGCATGATGGACGCGACACGGAGGGTGCGACGCGAATAAAATAACTTTCCTGCCAAGCAGTGCCGAGACATTTATGCCATCAGCGCAACAAAAATAGTGAACGAGACGCGATTTCCGATTAGAAATTATTTTTTATTTTATTCGTGTCGTGGACGCGACACAGATGAAATCCCTGATGTTTTGTGTTTAAATGTTGATGAAATTGGTGAGTTGATAGTAAATTGCGTTGATTTATTTTACGAGAGAGTCCAAAATTCACCACAGATATCTTATGTGCTTTAAGACTGCCGCATTTACCAAAAAATATTTTAAAACGGAGGTTACTGCAGATAATCGATACATAAGTGTAGCATCTATTTCTGCCCCCCCCCCCCCCGTAAATGCTACTTTTCTAAGCAAACATCGTTATTCACACGTGTTTACTTCTTTACCTGAAGAAGCCCAAGAGACCGAAAATGTGTGATTCCTTGTTTTCTTGTGTTTGAGTTTATTTAATTTTCTGCTATTGTTTATCCCAGTAATTTTTTTTCTTAGGGCCGTATCTATAGACATCTTTCGAATGACAACCAGCTGCTCACCAATGCTTTCTCTATGGGGATAGCAGTAGGTTGTCATTCGAAAGAGGTTTATAATATCGGCCCTTAATGTATTTGTGATATGTTCTTCACTGCTATCCTGAAAGTTTTGAAGATGGCTACTGCTGTTTAGACGTTTCCATCATTCAAGCAATCTCGCGTTTTATACAATTTTTAAAAATAAACGTTTACGTACCGAACATCTGCCCATCGCTCCGCGCCCTGAACAACGGAACACTTTGATGTCTGATGTCTAAACAAAATATAACACATTGGTGGTTATTCTAGGCAAGATTATTTTCAAATATATTCACTTTACCATGAACAGCTGTGCAAATTTTTGGTGGGAAGAATTTTGGACCTCCTGCCTTAAGCCCAGTTTACACCTAAAAAAATAAACAGTAACAATGTTAATTACAAAATGTTAGTTACAAAAATGTTATCAACAAATTCTAAGTTGTAGTACGCTATTTTATACACAGTAAAAAAAATTTGTACATTTACAAGGAAATTCTTGTAACGTAATATCAGAACATTATCAGTCAGATAATAAAAGTAAGATGTCAGAAACCTTTTTAAAGTGGTTACAAATATCGTAAACAACTTTGGGAACTAGTAAAATAATGCTAATGAGCAGATTTTTCGAATTGAAACAAAATAAACCTAGGAGACTTTTCACATTTTACTAGTTTCCAAAAAAAATTTTCGTAACACTACAAGCAATTATTGTAAAATGAAACAGATATTAGCTGTAAATATACAAAATTTGTTTGTAGATTTACAGAAATGTTTGTAAATATATAAAGAAATTTGTAAATTGACAAGATTTTTGTAAATTTTACAAAATATTTTCGTAGTGTTACAAAAAACTTTTTTGGAAACTGGTTTCCAAAAAACCTTTTTGTAAAAGTACAACATTTTTTTTACAGTGTAACAATGTTGATAGGAAATATGTTATTAACGTTGTTGAAAACACCAATGTTACTAGCGAAGTTGTAAGAATTATGAACGGGAGTCAATAGCAATATAGATGATATAAATGCCTTCAACATTGCTGATAACCTTTCTAGTAGCATGTGTTACCAACATTCTTTGATCTAGAAAGCCCTAGAATTGGTCAGGAAAATAATGTTATCAACAGGTGACAATGTTATTAACATGTTTCTAAAATTCGTTACTATTGTTGCTAGTGAATGTTTTGAACAAAATGTTGGTAACAGTTGTTAAAATGCTTATAAATATTAACAAAATTAACAACAGAATGTTGGCAACAGTGTTAACATGATGTTGTCAAACAATTTTCAAGCATTTTTACAACAATGTTAGTAACTTTGTTGGGAACGCGTGTTATTAGCGCAGTGTTAGTTGGTGTAAACAAGGCTTCGCGTGTACATGTGCAGCTTTGCTTCATGGTTATTGGCAGTCAGAATAAGGTTACTGGGACGCCACACGTCTGTGATTACGTATTGTACCTCAAGACGTTAATAATTTAAAATATCCAGTCGCCACCCACGAAGCAGAACTGCATATGTGCACGTAAAACAAGCAAGTTGTTGCAAAAATCTTCCTCTAATAAACAGTGACTCTCAGGTTAAGTTATTACCGGTACGAAAATAAAACTGCAATTAAGTATTTTGTTCCTATTATATAGGTACATATAACTAGCTGCCCCGACAAACGTTGTTTTGTCACATAAATAACGTATTGTAAATGTGTAAGGATGTGGTATATAAGTGGAAGAGGTTTAATAATAAAGAAATTAATAAATAACAATAATAGAGCAGCGACACCTGGTGGGGATAACTGATCAATTATCACTTACACAGTTGTCGACCGGGTTCTAAAATTATTAAATTAAAAATATTTACTAAACTATAGCACTTAGGAGTATAAAAATAGATAAAAACCTATTCGCTGACCTACCGAATGTACATACAAAATGTCATTGAAATCGGTTAAGCCGTTTCGGAGGAGTATGGAAACAAACACTGTGACACGAGAATTTATATATATATATATATATATATATATATATATATATATATATATAGTTTAGACGCTGAAGGTTGGAGACGTCTTGTTTTGGCTGTGTCACGACTACTTTGAAGCTGTAATTAATTCCCGGGAGAATTACTGCACCGGAAGTTGGCACGCCGCTGTGCCAGTAGGACCACCGTTTATATTTAAAATTACGACCTGCTCAGAGGAACATCTGAAAGCCGTTGCATTAAGTAACCTGGCGGGGTTAGGAAGGGTTGCTCAGTTGTTCTTGGTTTACCCGATCACTACGTCTTGCTCTCTTGTTTCTACAGATTTTTGCGGTAGTAATTTATTTTAAGCTCAGAATATAGCAGATAGCAAAAATCTGTTTGGTAGTTTTGTTTAAAATGTTTTTCTTTTTTACCGTGACAGCTAGTTTTTTCAAGACAGGAAATTATACAGTTTCGAGAAAAATGTAAACCATAATTTTGTTAATTACCCAATGAACTAAAACTATAATATTTACTGTCTTGAAAAAAAATCCGCCAACGTGAACACAATTTTAAACAAACTGCCAAAAATAATTTTTGCGTGTGCTCTCGTTTATACTAAAAAAAAATATAAATATGTATATATATATATATATATATATATATATATATATATATATATATATATATATATATATATATATATATATATATATATAGCGAAAAAAAGTAAAAATACACAGAAGCATGGCCGTAAAACTACAATCAACATAGTGTCTCGCGATTTGCAGCGTACGTTTGAAAACTATACAGGGGTTACTATTTGAACTACTCGAGTTGAAACTTTTTCCTACCCTTGCTAACTTTGTGACGTAGTGTGCTTACGCCCGCAAAAGATACCGACGAAAAACCTATAGGGGTGGGGTGAGGAGCAAAACGGAGTGCCCAAAAATTTAGTGAATTTCTATTGATGTTTCAAAAGGTAATTAATGACCGTTAACATAATTTTGCACAATTTATAATTTTCCAAGTTATGCGACGTGAGACGCGGTCAAAAGCTACGATACTTTAAAAATTACCACTTTTTTTTATCCACTTTCGACAAATATTTAAAGATATTTTTTTTAAAAAATAATATTTTTGATGTTTGTACGGTAAATAATAATTTTGGTCGTTAAAATATGCAACGCCATTGTAAAAGAATTTTAAATAATATGTTCTTACACAAGAAAAAAAAAAACCAATCGCGCTCAATAAAACTTTGTTGAAATAATGGTTCTGTTGTTATTACAAATCAGCTTTTATATTTGTTTCGTTTGAAAATGTGGCTCAAATCGCGATGTTAATCAATAAAATTTTAATTTTAAATGGCGAACAAATTTTGAGAGTTCAAAAAGGAACGCTGCTCGCACTTGTAATAATAATCTCGTATACTGCGCAGAATCGCCTATGAAGGTAGTTTTCTTTGTGTTTAACCTGTCCCCACTCTTATAAACAAGAATATTTATACATTATCATACCTTAGAACTGATACGACCTCGCATATGCCTATCCCTTATATTTGTCACCGCCATGTTTGTTTATTTGCCTTGCCACTAAATTGTAAAAATGTTTGTAAAATTTACACAGATTTCCTTTGTACGTCTACAAAAGAATCACAACCTCTGGAAATCATTTTTTCTGGAATAAAGTCAATGTTCATATTAATTGCATGCTTTAAAAGGACGACTTACTACTGAATGTCGCGGGGACAGTGATTTTAAACTTAACACCTCCATTTTTTTTTTTTTTTTTAATAATTTAATGTAAACTTCCTTTATTCAAATGTTATTTGATAAAAAGTTCAGTGTTATTTATAAAGTAGGCACCTACAATAAGCATTTTTTTTTTCATTATTAAAAGTACAACTACAAGGCTATTCCTTGTAATTTTACAAAGATTTTCTTTGTAAAAGTACAAACATTATTTTTACTGTGTACTCTTGTTAAGTATATACCAGACCCTTTTACCGTATGTTATATAACCACAGAATAATATCTCTGGCTAGCGATAATAGGAGTTTGCGCAGCGCATTTCCTGCCGAGCAGGACATGTTTTATCCAGAGTACTAATCACTTAGAGATTTGGTTTACTGCGAACATTTTTGTGCTAACAGGCCCTTGAAAACGCTGTAGTTTCTTGAAACATAGTATGAATGGTAATGATGACACAACGTAGCTGTCTGCAGACCAATAACAGGTATTGAACATAATAGCGGGATTCTTGTTGATTAAGTCAAATAGGGTAACAGCCATACGTACAAGTGAAAGCCAGGGTTGTCTTAATAAGCCGATCGTACGTTGAAACCCAGCAAACAGTCAAGTTTTCCCGTGATAAACCACCATTAGGGATGGTTATTTATCGCGTGTAAAGCTGACTGTTCCTATAGGCTCAAATGTAGTACCTACGCTTTGTATTCGTTACTGGTAAGTCGCTATTTGACTGGGCCAATTATAACTCTCGTGCTCTACGTCTGTACCTGCCTGTGATTCCTCTGTGAACAACTACATCTGACATACAAACATCGTCTGATTGTTGTGCCTCGGGACTACTATGGCCCGGGAGCTACTTCTCAGGCTATTAGTAGGATAGAATTATAAGCAAGAGAATTAGTTGGTTCCTGTTCAGGAACATAGCGTGGGGCTTGTGTATGCAGCAAAGGACTGATACTCACGGCGTACTGTCGTCAGATAACCTTTTATTCACGTCGTCTTACATTCCATAGACCTTCACACATCTTGCTGCTAGCCCTGTACAATTACTTCTGAGCTCTCGGAAGGCGCATACACTAGCTCGGGATCCGACCCCAGTGCCCAGTCACGTGTACCGATCCCTGACCTGCGACGTCAGGTCCACCTCGTGATCTCTCATTCCTGAGTAAATGTACTATGACTCTTATTGCGAGTCAGAGCCACAGAATGCAGGATCACAACGCAATAACATGTTTGCCCAGAGAGAGTCTGCGATCGGCACATATTTAGTTTATACTGAATGCAGATAATGAATCACAGTAAACAGTCTCGACGGCAACAGGCCGCCCTCTCTGATAGTATTGTTACAAGTTTGAGAACACAAACTTTATATGTGGGCAATTCCCATGAGTTCTTTGGGATAGAGGTCTTATAATTACAAATAAAAGAGTTAAATTAAGTACTGGATTTAATAGCTCACAAAGCTACGAAATACACAAAACAGTCATCAACTAGAACTCTCACAACACAATTAGTTATGCACACAATTACTCCTGTGTCA
>PNEQ01084458.1:0-22932 GCA_003012365.1 Medauroidea extradentata | reverse complement strand
ACATTCATTTTTACTGCTGTTGCCATGGAATAAGCAGTGTTTTCCTCTGCCACAAGTGATTTTTGCACAAACACACTCAACTAGTTTTCAGACTGCATTACATCAAAATAGAAAGTATTTTTCTGTAGAAATTTGTGCATGTTATTGTCTTCAGAACTGTCAAAAAAAGGAATTCTTATGTGAGACAGACTATACAACAAACAATATCTCGACAACGGTTGATTTCCAGACCCATGTTTATTGGACATTTGTAGCTTCTTTTGGCCAGTACTTTTCATGTGTACATTATTGACCATCACTTCTGTTACATCCTGTATAGGACTAAATGCAAAGCATCCAACAAACATTTTGCTGTAGACAGTATGGAAAGGAGTGCAGTTGTTTCTCATAGCAAAGGAAATGATAATGTATGTAGGATTAAAGTTCAAAACTCAACGCCACCATTAATGTATTAATTTGCATCCACATCTGTTGTATCTGCTTCCACATCCACTGCTTCGTCTGTTGTACTTGCTTCAACATCTGTTGTACATGCCTCACCGTCATTTGCACATGTTTCATCTGTCGTGTCTACTGATGCATCCAGTCAAGATATGTGTAAAAAGAGACTTTGGACAGAAAACTTCAGATGGTGAGTCAGTGAGCATACTAAGCATGCCAGTAAACAAAAAGATCTTTACCATTTCAGTCACCTTACATGCAACAATCAAACTGTCACACAGTTGAAGGTAGCTGTCTGAGACTAATGTTAACTAAAGACAATGTTACAAAGGCAGAGGCTTATTGGTGTTTATCAATGGTGCAGAATCATTCTTCCTTACGCTCAGCAGAAAAAAATTGCAATCTTTTTAAGAAAATGTTCCCAACATGTAAAATAGCCAACAGCATGCAACTCCATATGACTAAAATAGCACATTCAATTATTTATGGCCTAGCACCAAACAGTACTTCAAAAATGAGTTAGAAAGTCTGCTGAAAACATGCAGTAAGATTACTTTAGTCTTTGACGAATCCTTGAACAAAGTAGCACAGAGCCAGCAGATGAATGTAGTTGTGTGGTTTTGGGATATTGACCCAACACTGTAAGCACCAGATACTTGCCTTAAATAGGAACTGAAAAACCTACCACTGAATACAATTCTTCAATTGTCTGTGGATGGACCGAATGTTAATTTAAAACTTTAGAAAGTACTGTATTGAACAGTGAACTTTCTTCCTCGGAGGTTAATGGACTTTGCTTGACATTGGGTCATGTGGATGGCACACATTGCACAATGCATTTAAGGTAGGGCTCAAGGAAACTGAATGGAATCCAAGTGATTTCCTTCGAGATCTGTATTACTTGTTCAAAGATTCCCCTGCCAGATGAGGAGACTACATTAAAATTACAGGAAGTTCTATTTTCCCATTGAAGTTTTGCAGAGTTAGGTGGCTTGAAAAGGACATTGTTGTACCAAGAGCTTTGCAAGTTCTTCCTTGCATAAAAAAATGGAATCAAAGTACAGTAGTTTCAAAACTATCATTAGTTGTCTCAAAGATAGGTTATTATTTGCCAGACTCACTTTCTTTCAATCTCTTTCTAAAGAAATTGTATTTTTTGAGAGAGTTTTAGACAGACAGTCCCAGGATGCCATTCTTGTTTGAAATATAATGACAAGAATAGTCAAATCTGATGTAACGAGCTCAAATTTTCTGAAGATTGATGTAGAAAAAAAGGAAAACCTCATGTTTGCAAAAGACATTGACGGTTTTGCGACAAGGTCAGCTCTAAAAAAATGTAAGGGTATGACCGAAAAGTTATTCTTATCTTCAGAAATGACTGCAGAAGATTCCTGAAGTTATTTATTCAGAAGTGTATGGAGGGGTTACCATTAAAATATTTGTTTACAGAATCTGTCTCTTGTCTTAACCCTCATGTTTTTGCTTCAGGTGAAGGGAATGCAAGGCTATGACTGACTCTTGAAACCCTTGTTTCAAATAATGTAATAGAAGGCATTGTAGCAGACCAGATACAGCGTGAGTATACTGACTTGTGCTCTAGAGAGATTGTCAAATATCAAATAATTCACTACTCAAGAAGTGATAAACATTTAGATACATTTTGGATGGAAGTCCTTGAGCAGAAAATAGAATACAGAAATCTGGAACATTTAGTTAAACTTATTCTCACGTGTCTCATGGCAGTTCATATTTTGAAAGGGGTTTTTCAGTTAACAAGGAAAATTTGGTGGAAAACTTAAAGGAACAGCGAATGATACAGGACTCTGTGACTGTGAAGAGGGGCTTGGACAATATTAAATTAACAGTCAGTTGTATTTGCAATGAAAAATGTTAATGGAAGATACAAAGAAGCCCTTGAAAACAGCGACAGGAGAAAGTATAAGAAGAGCAAAAGCAAGATGAAAGAAAGGGAGTGTCTTTGGAAAGAGTTCTTGAAACCAAGAAAAATAAGCTGATTGTAGAGAAGGGAAAGGAACCTAATGAAATTCCAGCCAAAATAAATGTGTTGAGAAATTGAAGCAACATTCGAGAAATGTGTTAAAATTTCAAGTGATGTAATGCAGTGTTCTTGTAACATAAATGTATAGGATCTGAATTTGGTTTGCAAAAATAGCTATATGTATTGTTAAAATAGATTATGTAGGAATAAATTAATATACAGGTTTAAATTCACTAACAAAACTTGCTACTCATATCCTAAAAAAGGTTACCGTACTTGGTAACAATTATCAAGAATGTACCATGGTAAACTTTCATAGAACAATTTCCTGTGGCATAGGGCCTAGCTGTAATCTTCTGAATGGAGTGAGTGGCTTTGAGGACATTGTTTAAAACTGATAAAAGTGTACCCTGTATTAGGAGGAAGGTTATTTAGATAAATACATATAACTAGCTCAACTTTAGCCTATACTAAAAATGTTCAACTTGCTACAACTCTAAATGGTAAGTTTGCTTTGCAATATTTCTGGTACTACTTTTATATAAATTAAATTGACAATATTTCTTATGTTATATTTGCATCAGGCATTTATTAAACGGTTGATCTTGTCTAACTCCCTCATAGTTTTAACGATATTACTGTTTTGAGGCCTCAAATTTTTATGCTATGTCCAAAATTGAAATATGCTGAGAAATTAATTGGATTTTGTTTCAAGACACTTGGAAAATGTACTGGAATTTTTTGTTATGTACTGGAAAATATTTTGTATATATTAGTGGCAACCCTGGCTAATATATTTATGTAAAAAGTAACCATAAAGCCAAACCCGAATGAAAATTTAATTTCTTAGGGGCGCCGCCCACCTGCGCGTGAGAGGCTCAAAAGCGATGGAGCAGTAAGGTCGACCTTAAAGCGCACATCAAATGCCGCGTCGCCTCAATGAGTCAAGCGCTGATCAAGTGTGCAAGGTTCCCGCTGAACGGTTTTTACTACGGTGACCATATAATTTAATTGGGGGAAAGTCTGCAAATAAGTTTAGTGCAGGTCGCAACCTGAGTTTCATGTGCATCCCGTTAGTACATTTTGAAGTATGGAAGTCTGAAAAGGCAGTTTTTAGCCATGTTGGTGGGCTTAGAAATAATGTTTTTAATAACCACATTGTCTTAACAATGAGGTTCCGACCTTGTCTGAAGTGTGTTTTCTTTTCGTACGTTGGCACAATGGGCACACGTGGAATATTTCCGTAAAAGAAAACCTGTTTACGAACATACTGCTATACATTTGAAGCGTGAGGTAGGCGGCCGCCTTAAACTCTGCAAATTAGTTGTGACAAGAAATGTGACTTTTAGAAAAAAAATAAATATTCAACAAAAGCAAGCAAGTTATTTTTTATCCGTCTTCTTCAAACTTATCATTTTGTCAGATATACGTACATTACAGTGCTGTTGCCATTTGCTAAGTAGGTAACAGTGTGGCACAGCTGCACACAAATCAAGTGGGTTACAGTGATATAGCATTTTTTCTGAACTATGCTAAAGCAAGATAAAACTAAAATGAATGTACTATAAAACATATCTGTAAGCTAACTCACTAGCCCAGTATCTAAATCTGTATTCATGAACATTTCCAATTGGATTTAAAGCTACAGCCAATCCATTCAGGCCGATTAATGCCACATCACCTGAAATGTCTTTTACTGTTATACAGGTGACCACACAAACAAAATGATCCAAGAGCAATGTGTACTGTGATGCAGAGCCTATTCCTGTTTCTGCCTCCCCCTTTTTTCAGTAACTATCCAATAAATTATGTAGTTTCCAGTTTTATGAGCCATTGATGCATAACACCTTTATTGAATATGTTGTGTTGTACGACCCGTCCAACAGTTTTGCTTAATTTCATATCTTTGTACATATAATTTTCTACCCTATGCTAGCATTAGTGGAAGGCATTATTAGGAATAATGTGTTGATTGTGTGTAGGTACGTGTTCCATGAAGACCTGCCCACTGGAAGATGTGTGGCTCTGGTAAAGGATCAACACAGGGCATTGGTGGCACATATTGGTGCAGCAGATGTGTACAAGCCCCACCATCTCAACCAGAAAAACCACCTTGACACTCTTGCACAGTCACAGATAGTTTATATTGAGGGATTCTTCATTTCACACAGTTTCCCTGCAGCTGAAGAGGTGATCACATTCTGCAAGTCAAAAGGCATAATGATAGCTTTCAATCTCAGCTCAGTTTATATTTGCAATAACCATACTCGAGAGGTTCTACAGCTTGTTGAGAATGCAGACATTATTTTTGGAAACGAGGCAGCATACAGAGCTCTTGCAGACGCCTCGGAACAGACTCCAGAAGTGCTGAATTTGCTAGAGTCCAACAAGCAAGTCAAAAACAAGCAAGCAGAAAGAGAACGAGCAGATCATCAGCAAACTTCAAGTTCTGGTACAAGAGCAACCTCAGTTTGCAGCCTACAGTCGCATGGCAAAATTTGTATTTCCACTAATGGCCCTCATCCAATAAAGTGCAAAACAACTTGTGGGGAATATTTTGAAGTGCAGGTGCCAACTATTGACAGTGCGAATGTGAAGGATACAACAGGAGCAGGGGATGCTTTTGTAGCTGGTTTCTTGTATGGCATGGTAGAGCACCAGCTACAACTGGAGGACTGCATTAAACTAGGCTGTCGCGTGGCAGCACAGGTCATCCAGCATTTTGGTTGCCAAATACCAGCTTGTTCCCCGAGTGATGTCATGAAAGCAGTTTAAACAAATCTACAATGGTACAGTGCTGAGATTTTTGCAGTTCAACCAATTATGTAAGCTTGCCGTGAAATACTACACTGGTTCACTGCATACCTTGTTTACCTTTTCATCATCAGGTTTACATAAAATAGAAATAAACTTAATTCATTGCAGTCAATATTTGCGACTTTTCTTGCCAAACACCAAGTTACCTTCTGCCATGCTGTCAGTTACAGTCTAATCCCGTTACTACAAAAGTTCATAATAGCACAAAAATGGTCGTAATTACAAGTTGTCGTAAGAACCGAATGTTTACTTAAACAAGCAATCTTTTCGGTTATTGACATGATTACATGGGATGGGAACGTAAGAAAAGGGAAGAGGGAAACAGTCTTGCAAGGCGGCAACTGAAACTAACAGAACTGCTAGCGCACACTTCTGATCGACTGAAACAAGCAACATTCCACCAATAAGATGTAGATGATGTCTTATGATTGGACAAACAAAAGAGTAGCAGCTGTTCCATATTACCCATGCTGTGAAGTATTCAAAACGAAAACAATTACAATGTTAGTACATAATCCCAACTGAGTACAGTTTATTTATACATTCCTACATAAATTTTGCTAAAATAAAAACCTGTCATTAAGAAATCAGAACATGCAAGTACGAGTAAACTACACAAGATGTTTATAAACTTACTTGGGTTAAGGTGGGTAATGTACAATTTTAAATCCAGGTGTTCAAAAAGTCATCCAAATGAAGTTTGCTTGCATGTGTTGCCACCATCGGACGCGCCTAATGTGTTCAAGAAACAACTTTAAAAGGTTAAGTTTCGTGGACATAACTCCTTTGCCATATAACATACACAATAAAAAAAAATGACAGTGAGCTTGAAACTCACTCTGCACTGCTGTTCATAATCACACTCAAAACAAGATGCACGCAAGCGATGCTGTCTACTCAACTGGCCACATTCGTTTTCGTGTAGTACCAAGATGGCGTCCATAACTATAGAGGCCAAGCAAGTCATAACAGCGTTGGCAGATGCAACTGAATTTACACTGTTGCCATATCTCACGCTGTGCACGATATATTGATAAATGGCGATTCTCACGTGCACTTGTATTTATTATAAGTGCTTGTGATGATGTCACTCATACAGATAGTAGAGATAATATTACAGATAAGTGATTGCAGTAGTAGTGTCCTACAGAACAATCCATTTATGAAGACCCTTTCCTCACGAACCATGGGGGTCATATAGTAACGACCCTATTCTCAGGTACCATAAGGGGTAATTTTACTGTACAGTATAATCCTGTTATATCCCTTCACGGTTTCTGGGAAAAGGGTTGTAAAAACAGGAGGGTCGTAATAGAAGAATAGGGACATTTTGGGCAGATTTTGATCCACCCAGTATCCCTATAAGTCAAAACTTGCTGTTTCTCGCTCAAAGTTTATATTCAGTCATCTCAGGTGTAAAAAAATACAGTTTTTAAATTAAATACAAATAATTTCAATAGTCGGACGCCTCTGCAAAAATAAATATACAATTCTAAAAAGCTATCTTCAGTTTCTCCTCGTCACAAAAAATGGCATAAACACAGTGTGATATGCCCATTTCCATTGAAGTACTGTGGAAAAATCATGATTTATTAATTGAAAAGTTAACTTATTGAGATTTTATTACATAGCTTTCATAAGTTGTTGACACTGAAGTTGAAAACCCAGCGTGCAAAGACACATGACGATGCGTCCGGCTGCACAGCGCGCTCGGTCTGGTTGTGTAGGAGGGGGAGAGTGGCGAGCAGCCTGCTGGCCTTAGTTTGCTTCCCTCTCAACTCGCTGTGCATGCATGATTCATCCTGCTTACCTGGCACGAAGCATACTCAGACTGTAACAGAACTTGTATTATTTACGTGAACTTATACTGCAACAATTTAAAGGCTTTCAGTGTAGCCGTCGAGTCTATATTTTTTGGTTATTGCACAAGAATTATTGCATTGTATCACCATTACAAGATTTTAAGTGATACCAATAAACATGTTTGTTACAGAACAAGCGTTTAAAAAATATATCTATACAGTAAAACCCCACTCATACGGCACTCGGTTCGTACGTACACTTCACTCGTATGTACAGGTTTTCGCGAACAATGAAAAAATAAAAATATTAGTAATTGAAAATCTGTTGCAGAGAGCTAATAAAATGTTGTTATAAGTCGCAATATGTTTAACCAATATAAGTGTACGAGCTCAACCCTCAAGTAATGTGTGAAAACGGCAGAAACAGCTGCAAAAATTCATTAAGAAACACCGTTGCAGGCGTGTAAGCTGCAGAGCGCGAGACGAGATGGGTCAGTGACCTGCCGCCAGCTGTTTCTCAGAGCGGCATCCACTTCTCGCTCGCTCGCTCTACCTCTCTCTGGCATCGCCTGTGTGGCAAGATGCGCCATGTGCTGCTCGTCATAGCTCATGCCCCGCCCATCGCTGCCGCTGCCAGCCGATGTCGGCTCTGGATGGCAGTCACAAGCATAAAAAAAAATTGTAACTCCGGCATTTTCCTTCTCTTCTCCCCCCTTGCCCAGCGCAACGGAACAATTCATCCTGAGGAATTACTTACTACCTGTACGTTTTCGATTTTTGGTTTTCTTCACTAACTGCGATTTGGATTTTGATTACAGTTTCGAAGTGGAAAGTGTACACGTCAAACTATATCGGTTATATATAATTTCTAACAGGCCAAACATAATCACAAGCCATTTGTATACGCTATTTTGAAGTAGGCCTATGTGCTATGCTGAGTTCGTATATTTTTTTTTAGATATTTACAGTTAATTTAACTTGTTCATGTTTTCCGGACATTATTTTGCTCATAATTGCATTGGAAAATTTCACTAATGTATGTTTTATCATAGGAAGTATGGTAAAATACTTTATTTTATCAAAAGAAACTTGTAAACGTACATATGTTGTATCGTATTGTTACGAGACAATGCGCTACATATTTTCGTTCATTTTAACTGACTTTAAGTCTTTCCTGAAGAAATGAAGTATAATTTAAGTCGGAACATATTGTTGCACAATACAAATGTTAACTTAATACAGTGAAAGTCCGTTTTAACGAGTACGGGCTATAACGAAAAATCCGCTATAGCGAAAGATTTAACTGGCACCGTCAGTTTCCCGGTATGTTATATGGTTAAATAATTCGGCTATAACAGATGTACCACGGGCCCATTTTCGCTATAGCGATAGCTTACTTGACTGTAATTTTCCTCAAAATCAAATTAGAAAACGTATTATTTCCTTTTGAAAAACGTAAAACGGCTTCGGAGTTTTCTACGCGTCACGCAAATGACGCAAAGCAGGTGCCTTGGCCGACATTGCCGCGTCACACAAGGTGGGGCCCCAAAACGAGCATGGCTAGCCTCGCGCGCGTTGCGTGCCGCGCTGCTGAAGTGCCTAGCGACGTGAATGAACCTGGCTCCAAATCGCTCTGCGCATCGTTGTGCACAGTCCTTTCCACCTCCTATTGCCCACTCCTCCCCCTCCGTTTTGCATCACTGTGAAAGTTGTTTACGTTTGGTAGCTGCAAAGCGCTGCAAGATAAGCCCTCATGCGTTAACGTTGTTTTAGTCGTGTCGCTAGGTTATAGTCAAGACTGCGGCCTGCCTTTGGTAGCACAACCGGAAACACTAACAAAATGTGGCGTAATTAAAAAAAATTTAGTGAAGAATTTATTTTTTTTGTCAACACTGCACAAAAGCCTGATCAAAGATCGTACTACGAAGTACTATAGTGTAGTCGGTGAATTACAATAACGGGTCGCGGGCTTAATTTGTGACTACGCAACGTAATTTTTTTTATTGTAAACCTAAAAAAAAAATTAGTACTGTATATTGATGAAGCGCACATTTTTCTTTTCACATAAAACTGCAATGCAAAATACGAAAACTGTCACAATGATCGCTAACTGAGGGGAGGAGTCTGCGCAGATTATTATTCCTAACGTAGGAAAAGGGAACCTAAACAATAACTCATATTAAGTTAATTCAAGAATCTGATTATTCAGACGATTTTAAAGTGTTAATAAAATTGACGCGTAAAGCATTTATGGGCGCCTAACTAATGGTGTCAAACTCAAGCCAGCATCTCAAATGTTTATACTGTAGGGTTAGAAGGGGCGGAAATGGGTGTGTGAAGGCCAGCCCACTGGCTTTGTGTGGCAAGAGTCCCACTCCTCTCTCTGATTTCTCACAATGCGGCCGTGTTGAGAGTTCCTGGAGCAGGGGAGGGAAAGCCAGCGCCTAGTGCGTGCGCATGGCGAGATGTGGCCCGTAAGTGGGCATAACTCGCCTCGCACGTGCACGGAGACTGGAGAGTTTTGTGTACGGTACATCGTGCGGGTCTAAGTAAACGTTTTTTTCGGAAGTCTGACTGCAGTTGTACGTGTCACGTGTTTCAACGAAGCCGTATTTTCTCCATTTCAGGATGGACAAAAAACGGAAATCTCTTGAACTGTCAACGAAACTAAAAATTATTCAAGAATGTGAAAATGCGTCCATCAGTAGGAGTGTTCACCATTTTAAAAAATAAGGAGAAAATTCAGTTGGCGGCTGTTAAGGATTGTGCGCCTGGAAAAACCAAGAAACTACGAGCTGCAAAACACATTGATCTTGAGGTAGCATTGTTTACTTGGTTTTCCCAAAACCGCGCACGCAGCATTCCGGTTGATGGTGCAATGTTGAAGGCTAAAGCTGTGCAACTAGCGTTACAACTTAACATTGATGACGAAGACTTCAAATGCAGTGATGGTTGGCTGAACCGATTTAAGGCTAAAAGAGGTATATCATTGCACAAAATTTCTGGGGAGTCGAAAAGTGTCAACAAAGAAGCCGTCAACAGTTGGCAACCTATTCTTACATCAATATTGGATAGGTACAAACCCTCCGATGTGTATAATGCTGATGAGTCTGATCTCTTTTATAATTTGCTGCCCGACAGAACTCTGGCAGTAAGAAACGACCCTTGCAAAGGGGGGAAATGCAGCAAGGAGAGGCTGACTGTGTTTCTGTGCACAAATATGGATGGGAGTGATAAGTTAAAACCCTATGTAATAGGGAAGTCCAAAAATCCCAGTGCATTTAAAGGTGCACGCAACATTCCGTGCTTTTATGAAGTAAATAAAAATGCATGGATGACGTCACAACTATTTAAACAATGGCTGCACAGCTTCGACGCCAGAATGGGCGTAAAAAATCGTAAAGTGGTTTTGTTTGTTGACCGTTGCCCGGCACATCCTGACATTAAATTGCAAAATGTGGAGTTGGTTTTCCTACCCGGTAACTGTACTAGCGTTTTGCAACCCCTGGATCAGGGCGTTTTTAATCTATCGAAACGTGAGTTCCGTAAGCAGCTAGTGAACGCAGTTATGAGGAAACTCGCTGCCGGGAAAACCATGTGCAAGTGGAACGTGTTGGAGGCAATTAGGGCACTGGCAGTTTCATGGGAAAACATTACGTCCGAAGTGATTGCTGCGTGTTTCAGGCACGCAGGTTTTCTCAACAATCCTGATGATGCTGCTACTTCGTCGAAAGAAGCATTGCTTGACAGTTCAGCAGACGAGCCTAGTGTTTGGCCTTCTGTTGCCGAGCAACTAAACGTATCGTGCACTTTTGAGGAATTCGTCACGATAGATAATCATGTTGACGTGTGCGGGGAAATGACGGACGCCGAACTTGTTGATCTTGTCACTAGTCAAGATGACGCCGCGTCGGAGGAAGATGACAAGAATGACGAGCAAAGTGACGTAGCTGTACCGTCGCAAGCATCGGTCATGGAGGCACTTGACATCATCAACAGCTTCTACCAGCATAAAAATGCTTCGACACAAAATATGATGCATTTTCAAACGGTACAGGCATTTGTTTTGTCGGAAAGTATAGTAAAAGCCAAACAGACAAAAATTGATTCGTTTTTTTAAAAAGAAGGAATAAGTTTTAATTGTTTTGTGTAATTTCCCAAGGTTTTGAAGTTGTGAATTTTTTTTCTTGTGTTTTTAGTGAATTGTTTTAAAAGTGATTTTTTTAAATTTTATTAGTGTTGTTCGCCAACTTTTTTAAACAGAGATTAAATTTAGTTTTAATGTTACTTCACTATTTTTATAGGTATTAACGTAACATATGAAATAATGTAAACATGAAAGTTGAGTGAAATTTAGGTTAGCAAATTTTCAAAACTTTGCAACTATGCACGCGAGAAGATCGACTTGAACACAACGTCTCTTGTAAACCAGCTGCGGCCCGTGCGGCACGCAGCAACGTGACCTTGCTTGACCCTGCCCGCCCGGCCACAGACATCAGCTGTGCGCATAGCTACACTGTGGTCACGGCCGCACATTTAATATTTTCGCTGATAGTAAGTGCTGGTATATCTTTAAAATGTTAGTTAATTAAGTTTTATGTTCATTTCTTTTACTTTTGCTGTGAATTTACACAGTAAAAAATGTGCCTTCACATAATACATGAACAAAATGCTATATACGTATTTTTTTTTTATTTTTTGTTTATAACGTAAATTTGTTATAACAAACTTTTGGCGCCGTTATAAATTTACGTTATAACGGACTTTCACTGTATATAAAAAACGTGAATACAACTACTGCTCATAAAGATTAATAATCGTTTATGTTTAGAAGTTATTCACGTACATTTAGGGTATTATTTTGTTTATATTGCAGCATTCTATCAAAAGGATTATTCTTTATCAACCTGAAACACTGTTAAACGTCTTATTTGCCAGTGGCATAAGTAAACACTGCAAATATTGCCAGCTGCATGTAAAGCTAATGTAGACATTGCGTTCTTGTTTTGTTATCGTTTTATTTACTGGTTTATTGTTTACGCACAAATAGAGTATTAATTTACTCTGAATTTTTCGGCGTACTAAGATAATATGTGTAAGAACACCTGCTTTCGGATAAGCGTCTCTTGAAAACGTGATCGTATACTCAGAGACCTCTTACTGATTCTCGCTCGCTCACGTCCGGGCCGGAGCGGTTGGGAAAGGAGGACTGGGTTGCTGTCAAGCCGAAATTTTGTCCAATTCATTCGTATGGACAAATTTTGGGGAACTGTGAGTGTCTGTAGAATCGGGGTTCAACTGTATTTCTGAAAAATTAGTACAGTGATCTCTCAGTTTAAGGTCTTCCAGTTTAACGATTATTCACTTTAACAACTGTATTTTTTGGTCCTATCTAGAGTTCCAATGTATTTTTATCAATGGTGCTGTCACACATAAAATGACTGAATTAACAGAGTCTTAGTCCTAGTCCTACAGTAAAAATCATACAACTATAGCACTGCACACCAGTTAAACTTTGCACTGCGAATAGAGGGGAAGTGGCTCGCAGCGTGCAGGCCACAGTCACTATTATTGCTGCCCCTTGGAGCGAGCGTAATCAAAAACCTTATCAGCACAAGGTGAAGGCACTCAGTATTTGCGTCGTAGGCAGTTATTATGTCGCAGCACAGCCATTTGGCTCACGTGCCGGGTGATCAATAAACAGGGGAAGTTGCCAAGTTAAAGTTGACCTCAAGAGAGGAAAAAAAAGATTAGATAATGCCGGACTTCGTTTATTTTTTTTTGCTTATTTTACGGGCTGAGTGCCATACTGGCTTTTTTTTGCAGTGTGTAAGAAAGGAGGAAAAATATAAACTTGTCCTCTCTTCACTCCTCCCCCCAAAACCCCTGGGCACTCGACAGACATGGAAACAAAGATGATGGCTGAAAGAGAGTGCGAGGGTAAAAACATACACGAGGCTCTGCTTTGCATCCAGAAAGGATGCTGCTAGCTGCACGTGACTATCAGACAGTATGGGTGGGGGCTGGTGGCTGCAGCTGGGACATAAGACTCTGTCCGGAGATGAGAAGGCAAGGCTCAGGAATGCGGCTAGGGGTTGGCAACAAGTGGAGAACTATGTATGTGCCCTCCTCCCAGCCGCCACCCTGCCGCTCTGTGATTTGCCTTCTCGTCAAGGCACGTCAGTTGATGCGTGTCCGCACAGAAGTACAATCTGGCTTGGCCGGGGGTGGGGGCAGTGAATGGATATTGGGTGCCATGGGCAGTCAGGGGTGTAAAGCACAGCACTCACAAAGGAAAATGCAACACAGATAAGCAACACTTGGAACAAATAGTTAATTGGAAAAAAATTAAAATAATTTTTTGACCAGGTCGGCAGCGCCGCCTCGCGTGATTACATCAAGCCAAATATTAACAGCTACTCACTGGAAATGAAGAGTTGTCGGTAAACAAAACAAGGGATTAACAAGTTAAATTATTAGTGCAAAAATGCCAATGAATTTTTTGCCTAGAATATGAAAATGCCACATTTTACACCTAATTTATTTATTAAATGATGTACAGATTAAATTATTTGCTGAAATACCATTTTTCGTGAAAATGTTGAAAATTCATGTTGTGAGAGGCTTTCTCAACCAGCTAAAAGTTAAGAAAATCTGTGAGAAATAAGTGGTAATCAAAGAGTTAAACTAAGAAATTTTCAAATACCAGACAATTCAAACCAAAAGTGGGGAGAAACTCAAATGAAACAAAATTTTACAAAGCGGTAGCCACAATTTTGACGGAAAAATTATACTACAAACACTTACGATACCGACCCCCCCCCCCCGTCCATTTTTTTCGTTGATAAACTTGGAACACATTTTCCCCGTGAAATATATGTACAATCACTGTTTTTGTTCTACGCTGTGGTAGGTGATTGTGTTGTTTTAAGCGGTGGCAAGTATATATAATGCCTGGGCTTTCGAACAGGTTAGTACAAAAAAAAAAAAACTTTGCTATCTAGTCAGCACAGTCACTTGTGCCATTTTTAACACGCATTATTAATTTTTGATGCTGCACGCTCGCCAGGCTGATGGGTCTACTGATTGCTGGAAGCTGCTAGAAGCTGGCACCAAGGCACCCTTCTATCACATAAAAGTTACCGTCTGGCTGGCGACAGCCAATGTACATGCACACGTGAGAGAGATAAGACAATAATCGCTGGAGATAAGCTAGGGAGGTTGCAAGCGGAAGTAGTCAAGGTCAACCGGTATAGTGTCATGCAATACAAACACCGCACGTGACCACACGCATCTCACACAAGATGTTTACATTGAAAAATACCTTACGTCCGTATCTCACAGCGTAGGGGCAGCAGCCAGCTGCTAGCCTGATAGTTACTCTACTCTCCTACAAAGTTACAAAGATACAAAAATAATTTTCCTCGTATACACGAATAAAAACGGTACTGTAATTAACAATCCTTCCGGGTCACTGTACAGATATATGTGAACACATTTTAACACTACGAATTTTAAAATTTAATTTTATGTATGTAAATTGCATCATAGAACACGTAATTTACAGTCTTATTCTTACAAAAATGTCATATTATAAAGCAATAAAATATTAATCATGTTCTACAGAGTTACCGTATTTACTTGTGTAATCACAGCATATTTTGACCAAATTTTAGGCCCAAAAATGGGGTGCGGCCATTATAAGGGATTTTCAAAAAAATTACCTTCTAAATTTTTTGGTGTAGAATATAACAAATGTACATTTTTTTCTATATTCACTCGTTCATAGCGTGACCACTTCTCCAAAAATAAAGAAAAAGATTTTGTCAGTGTATAGGAAACATGGAAAAATTAAGACTCTATAAAATCTTGTTAATCCATTCATGTGTGTCACTCAATGAAAATCGTTTAAAATTATCCCGCATAAGAAGTTTACATTTTACGGTCCATTACATGTACGCTATTATTTCCCGCGAAGAAGTTTATAAACAAATCAGATTCACACTTAAAACGTTACAACTCTCCAGACGTCATTACGTTATCAACAGAGCATCATCAACCAGCGAGCGTTACTCATTGTGTCAACAGCGCATCAACCAGTGAGCGTGACTCATCGTGTCTCGTACCTAGATGCTCGCTTCTGCAGCCAAGTCTTATAGGCACGAAAAACGGAGGATCTAGTCATGCGTGCCGACGCGCCGCGCTTCCGATCGGCGAACGTTTGTAGATCACATTTTTGTCATTCTGGCTAAAATGTTTTCTCGCCGAAATCCACAGCATGCCTGGTCCGTTTGTAAATATCTTAACAGAGTTTTACTGTATTGTGTCACCTGTTGAAAAATTTGGGATGCAGCCATTTTGTGATGGCGGCCATAATGCGAGTAAATACTGTAAATTGTAGTAAAAACAAACAAAAGAAAGACACAAAAATGTTAAAAACAGACCATTTAAGACCATGAATTGCAATGTATTGGACAACTGTCCTAATTACAGTTTTGCTTAGTTAAATGTGCTTTGTTTTCAGCTGTGTTTTGCAGTTCTACACCTCTCACAACAACCACTCGTGATCTCTACTGAATGTACCATCTGTTTACCATCTGTTCCAGATTCGTATCATTCAGTCATTTCAAATGTACGAGAAATGGTTTTTCCCAGGGTCACTTCATTAAAATATCTAATGAGGCCTGGGGCAACGTAAATCTGAGCCTCTCCCATTTTTTTTTAGTTGTAGTGATGATACTGTGCGCTTGTAGGCATTCACACTTCTGACATGTTGGTTGTGCTGTAATAGCTCTTACCTCGGCAATGGACATTGTCGCTCTTTACTCGTGAGGGAGTCTTTTAGTAACCTTCAGGGAGGTATGCGAAGCGATGGAGAGCATGAGAGGTTCACTGAAAGGGTAGTAAGATTGCTGGCGTCTGGAGAGGAGTGGTTCCCTGCTAAAGATGCACGATACAATCTTGGGAGCTTAGTGTGCAAAATTCTCACTATCTATGGAGGGGGGTTTAGGTGTAAACCCACTCACCTAGAATAGTTCCCGTAGAAGGAGGCGTTTCCTCTCTGAGAGGGGCTTAGGCTCTTGTGCGACCTCCCTCTTCAACTGTTCCACTCGGGGATGTGGTGCAGGCGTATGATTCTCCGGTGTTTTGATCGGACTAATTAGCGGACGGCTCATACGCCGTGTTTCCCGAAGGATGCGGCTGAAGTTGTCCTGCTTTCGTGGAGGTCTGTTCTCCGTGCCCTTGTACTGTCGGCAAAGCTGGGCTAATGTAACACTCTTTGTGGATGCTGGTTGCGGCGGGGGAATAATTCCCACGGGTATTGAACGCGAGTGAGCTGTGGCCGCTATTCGACGCTCAGCTGCTGCTTGGGCTTTTCGACCTTCAATAGAGGCTCTTTCCTCTGGAGAGATGTCTAATATCAAGAGGTCGTTCTCAGACACGAGTTACTTTATACACAAATGAAACAAATAAATAAATTAATTTGAATGGCATTATTTCACAAAGCACAAGTTCACTTTACACTGACTGTACAATATTGGAAAATACACTGGTCCATACACTTGATACACTGATTTATACAATTTCTACACTGACCATGTGGTTTTTCTAATCTGGAGCCTCGGAAACTGTCACAGATATATCCACTTCTGGTGGAAACTAGAGAAGTGCCTCGTGGCATCAACTCCCCCCCCCCCCACGATAGGGCGAGTTCCTTACACTGATCGCGTGGCTAGGAATAGGTGTCTCCTTGAGCAATTTAGTAGGTAATGGAATAGATGGGACAGGCTTCTTTACCAGGCAGCAACCTGTATGCGGGAAAGGTGGTTGGGGCTTTGGCTTCCTTACCAGGCAGCAACCCACAGGTAGGTATTTGGATCGTTAGGAAGGTTGGGAGAGCAGGCTTTGGCTTCCTTCCCAGGCAGCAACCCGCTATGAGGGAGAGGTGGTCGGTTAGGTTTGCTCGGGGAGGAGACCCCGAGTCCTAGACTGACTGATTTTGCTAGGCAAACACTCGCCTTACATACCCTGGAGAGTTGGCCGTCTGCTGGCCAGCACGCGCACCACTCCGACACCCACAATTTTCCCACTACACTGCCAAAAATTACGTTTATTAATTAAAACTTTCCCGCGGGGCCGTAAAAAGGTCCGTGTTGCCAAAGTAATATTAATAAAACAAACACTAAAAATTAATAATATTAAGTTTAGAAATAATTATGATTCATATTTACTCTTTTCAAAGACTATAAATTGCCGCCTGGCGTTGTTTGCATAGCGTCCATTTCTTTGTTTACATTGTTATGGCGGGCGAGAATATACACATACAAAAACGGTAAATGTAAACACCTTTAACCTTTAAATATTACGGCTCACAATAAGGATTTAGGTGACCCCTTAGGCAAATACAAGGTAGGCCTAACTTTTATATATTTCCAAAATGCGGGGCAGAGCGTAAAATATATACCAGCACCTTTAAGGGGTGCGTCAACTCCCCCCTGACTGGCTAAGCGAGGCTCTGCAAAAAAAAAAAAAAATTACTAGGGTTACAATACAATGGTATCAGGCGCATGCCTAGGAAATGCAAAAATAATTACAATCATTTTTAAAGTGTCTCCTAATTCGGGGTCTTTTAGTGGCGGGACTCACCCTGAAGTACATTACTGCTGGGCCACTGGAAGCTTCTGGGGCGGGTAGGTCTTCATGGAATCTCGTGGTACCTCCCTGGTTGCTGAGTGGGGTCGCCTCTGCATGTGCGCCACAAGGCTTGGCGCTCTCTGGGTCCAAATTCTCGAGAGGCTGGGGGTCGTGGCCTGATAGTGGCTCTGGTTGGCTGCTGGGCGGGCGCCTCTTCTGCAGGCGGCTTTATGGTGGTTGCCTGGCCAGGTTCATGATGTCTCCTGCTCATCTGTATGGCATTGGCTGGGTTGGTGACAGGCTGTGGGGTAGGCTCGTTGGAGTCTTGTTCCCTGATGAGGGTGGTATGGAGGGTGGTTCCCTTGGGTAAGGCTATCTCATCTTTGGTGGTAGTTGGCCCGATGCTTGGGCGGCTGGGAGAGATGTACAGCTGCTCTTCATGACTATCGCCACTGTCGTCGGCGGGCATGTGTTGTTGTTCCTCTTCCCATGTCGTGGGTCTCCTCTAGCGGAGTGGGGGCTTCTCTTTGGAGAAAGTAGGGTCTCCCCATTGATCCCTTGATGGCGAAGGCTGGAGATTGATTGGCTGGCATCGTGGTGCTGGGTCGTGCAGGAAAGTTTCTGCGTGGTTTTTGATGCTGGAGCGGGGCCCTCTATCCAGTAGATGTGGCCTTGTTGCTTGATTACTGTGAATGGGCCCTCCCACTTGGGGGCGAAACCTGCATGGACGTGGTGTTGGCGGCTTGAAAGCGGCCTAGTTTTCAGTAATACTTGCTGACCTTCTGCAAAGGTATGACTTGGAGAGTCTGGGTTGGGCTGCGAGTACTTTTTCTGTATGTACCGGTCTTGGTGCTGTGCTGCAGCGGTGGCCCGTTCCTGGGCAAGTATCTGGATTTCTTGGGCTGAGGATGCTTTGGTGGGTGCTCGTTTCCACTTCCACTCTCCAGGGCGACGAAGGTTGTAGCCGAGGAGAAGTTCGCTTGGCGTGGCTTGTAGAGCTTCGTTTATCCTGGTGTGCAGAGCATATAGGACTGTTGGCAGGGCTTTTGTCCCATTGTTGGTGGTCCCCTTGTGCATGGAATCGTAGGCCCTTCTTCAGTTCCTGGTTTCGTCTTTTGGTAGGGTTGGCCTAGGGGTGGTAGATCGGTGTGGTCCAAACTTCTGCTTCCCACTTAGTACATGCTGTTGTCCATTGCCTGCTGGCAAATTGTGGACCATTGTCTGTGAGGATGCTTTTCAGGAACCCCTATCTGGGGAAGACTTCTTGCTCCAGCTTGAAAATTATGATATGTGCTTCGGTGCTGGCTAATGGGAATGCCTCCACCCAGCGTGAAAAGAGATCTGTCACCACCAGGAGGAATCATTTGCCTGTCGTGCTCCGGGGGTAGGGTCCCATTAGATCCAATGCTATCTGCTCCCATGGTGTGGTGGGTCGGCGAGGCGTCCCACTTGGCTTGAAGGTTCGGCTGGGCTTGAGTGTAGCGCAGGCTTGGCACTGGGCAACATAAGTGGGAATATCCCTGGTGCTGCCTGTCCAGGCATACCGTCGGTGTATCTGGCGCATGGTTTCGGCTGCTCGGGGGTGTCCAGCTAGTGGATGGTCGTGGAAGTAGCTGCACAATGATGGTCTCAGCGAGTGGAGTACCCATATCTTCCATCCACTTGAAGGGCTGGGTAGGAACCAGATGAAACCCTGTTCCTCCTTGTATCGGGCTGGTTGGCTGGCCAAGATGTGCCTGATTTCGGGATCGTCCTGTTGTTCTTTGAGGAACTTCTCTAAGTCATTGGTGAAAGCTATCTTCTGCAGCTTCTGTATCTGAGTGTTGGGTGTGGAAGTGCAGGTTTTGGTGGCAGAGTGTCTTCCCACTGGTGCAGTTTGGTTGTCTCGCAGGTATCTTCTGGTGCTCGGGAGAGGGCGTCTGGCAGGAGGTTTTCTCTTCCTGGGCAGTGTTCTTTCTCGAATGAGTATTCCTGTAGCAGCAGGATCCACTTTGCGAGTTTGGATTTCTTGGCACTTGTAGAATATAACCACTTTAGGGCTTGGTTGTCTGTGCGCAAGATGAACGGTCTGGCCTCTAGAAGGTATCTGTATTTGCGGATGGCCCATGTTATGTCAAGGCACTCCTGCTCATGGGTGTCATATTTGCGTTCGGTTGGGCTGATCCTGGTGCTGGCAAATCCAATGACTCGTCTTTCCTTCTCTGGGGTTTCTTGGTACACCACAGTCCCTAGTCCGACCTGGCTGGCATCTGTCTGTAAGATGATGGGTGATCTGTGGTCTGGTCTGTGGAGCATCGGTAGACTGTGGTACTGCTGCTTTAATTCCTGGAATGCAGCATCTTCGGTTATTCCCCACCTCCAGCGGTTTTGTTTGGTTGACAACAGGCGGGTGAGGGGTTCCATGTATCTGGAGATGTCCTGGGTGTAGTCTCTCAGCCAGTTACAGAGGCCGAGAAACTGGCGTTAACTGCTTCGGGGTCCTCGGGGTTTCGGCCTCCAGGATTTGCCGAACTTTGCAGGCTTGAGGTTGATTCCCGTCGGGAGTGACTACATGTCCCAGGTATTCTACTGTTGTTTTGCCGAAGTGTCACTTGTCTAATCAGGCGGTGAGTCCGTGGATGCGGAGGCGCTCCAGGACTTGGTGAAGATGCTGCCTGTGTTGCTGCCAGTCTTGGGAGAAGATGATATCGAGATAAGCTATGCAAAATCTTCCCAGGTAGCCTGCTAGGACAGTGCAGTTCATCATCTTTTGGTAGGTTGCTGGGGTGTTTTTGAGGCCAAAGGACATCGCCCTGAATTGAAACTGCTCTCCGTCAGGGGTTGTGAAGGCGGTGTATTTTTGGGCTTCTGGTTTCACAGGTACTTGCCAATAACCACTCTGCACATCAATTGTAGAGAAAATCCTGGCCTTACCCAGGCTTCTGAGTATGTTGGCGACATTGATTGCAGGCGGGGTGACAGGCAGAGTTATTTGGTTGAGAGGCGAGTAGTCCACGCTAAAGCGCGTATCTCCATCCTTCTTTTGCACTAGCACGATGCGAGAATTGTATGGAGAATCTGTCGGCTCGATTATCCGCTGCTGCCTCTTGTTGGCGACCTGATCTCTGATGATTTCCCTCTTCTTTTCTGAGGGGATGCTGGGTTTGCAGTAGAGAGGGTGTTGATGGGCGAGTTGTAGGTCATGGTCACAAACTTGGATTTGTCGCAGGGGTCCTCCCGTCTGGAAGGCTGTGATGTGTTGGTTTAGCAGCTGGAGGAGTTGGCTCTGGTCGTCCGCAGGTAACTGAGAGTGTATGTCTTCTGGGAGAATGACCTGGGTTGGCGTCTCTAATGGTGGCGTGTCCAAATGCAGGGTATGCCGGGTCTTGGTTCTCAGATGTAGCTGGCGTTGGCCACAGTCGATAATGCTCTACATATCTTGTAGCCAGGGTTGCCCCAGTATTAATTCCTCATCCAGTTCGGGCATGACCAGGAGAAAGGCGTCAACGGTCCCAGCAGGTGTGGTTAATGGCATCGTGGTCTCGCCATCTAGTGGGAGGAAGGTCTGACTTCGGGCCAGCTGAGCAGACTGCGTCGTGGGTGTTACCTCTTGCTGCCTCCTCGGGGGGTAGTGACTGCATCCTTATGAAATTGGCAGTAGCCGCAGTGTCCAGGGTGGCGAGGATTTCTTGATTGTCCACGGTGACCCATGTCTGGAGGAGTCGGACAGGGTTTTGGTTGCATGGGGCTTTTAGGCCATAGACCCTTTGTTTTGGGTCGGGATGGTGGGTCTGTTTCTGTTCCCGGCCATGGAGTTTCCCGCCGGAGGTCCTGGGTTCCTCTTTTGGATCCTTGGGGTCGGTAGCTGGCTTGCTTGGCTTTGTACACCTCACAGTCAACATGGAAGTGTCTTGCAGGGCAATACCAGCATTTAGGTAATGTTGGTCCAAGCGGGGGCTTTGATTTCTCAGGGTTGGGCCTCGGGTTCGGAGCTCTTGGCGATGGTTCTGTGTTGTTGGAAGGTCGAGGACTTGGTCTGTCGAGCTCCAGGGCTTTAGTTCTCTCAATTAATTCTTTCACTGTAGTGGGTCGAGGGTTTCTCAGGAAGGATCTCAGAGTCGGCTGGAGCATCTCGATGAGGATGGAGACGCAGGCTTCCTCTCCTCCCTCAGGGTGTACACGATCGTACATTTGTGCCTTCCTTTGTATAAACACCTCCGCATCTTCATCTGCTCTCTGGTTGATGCTGTAGAGGTCACGTGTCAGCCGATTCATTACCTCAGTGCCTGTGAATTGGCCTTTTAGTCTTTCCTTGAGCTGGGTCCAGGTGGCATCATACTCACTGTATTTGTCCCACCAGGTAAGTGCGGGTCCCTGCAGCTGGAGGCGAACTCGTTGCACCCAGTGCTTCTGTGGGATGTGGTTTTGACGAAGCTCCTCATCACACTCTTGCAGGAAGGTGACTGGGTTTTCGTGAGGTTTGCCAGAGAACTGTGGCAATAGGAGGCGCTCTGGGTTGCCTCTATCGGGTGGCGGTGCTGCTCGGCTGGTTTCTGTCGGGACTCTGTTGCTGTGAGCTTGCACACACGGCAGCGAAATGAGAGCCCTTGAAAGTCACGAGGCTCATCTGGCCATCCCAGGCAAGCATAGTGGTATACCAATGGGCAGGTGATGCACTGGATCTGGTAGTTACCTACGCCGAGGCACTGTGGTTGGGCACACTGGAGCTGTCTTTGCTTGCAGCCGGCACATCGGTACTCCAATCCTTCTGTGTTTTTCGGGGTGTCTTCCCACCCTAGGCAGGTATGATGGTATTCTTGGGCGCAGTGAATGAGGTATGTTCCTCTACGGGTGCAGGTAGTAAAGGCGCACACCGGCGCTGGTACTTCGTTTGTCTCGTTGTCGATCATCTTGGGGTTTTCAGGGCGCCACTAAGTTTTGTAAAGATGACTTCGAACTTGTATGGGCTTCTCAGGGGTGGCTTGATCCACAACTTGAAGAGTCACTGTTCGATATTCGGCCCCACGAGAGAAAAATTTGTTGCACTTTGCTCGTGAGGGTGAGCGATCACCCTTAATTACAGGGCCTCCATTAGGAGAGTTTTACGTTGATTTCTGAGTCCAGGTTGGGTCTTGGGTCTCTAGAGGGTTTTGTTCTGGGTTTCCAGTAGTCTTGAGGTTTTCGGCTTGAGTGGCATTGGTGGAAGCCCCAGTTGACGGTGCCGGCGCATTCCCTTTCCTCTTCGGACCTCCCACTCCA
>PNEQ01084457.1:0-30486 GCA_003012365.1 Medauroidea extradentata | reverse complement strand
CGGGTCATGGAAGCTCTGGTGCAAAGTGCAAAGAACAAACACTCATTTAATACATAGATTATACTAAATAAACAAAAATAATTTATAACATGAATACTTTAAGCCAAAGACATCACCGCTGTATGCCTTGGAAGCAAGCATATCAACAAACACAATGAAAATTTACTAAAGCCTTTAACATAGCAAACGTTATGTTACACCGCAACAACACATCATGCCAAGGTCACTGCTGGTAAACGAGTGCCGGAAAAATAGAGGAGGAGAGGTAACAGGGCGCAAACAATGGCGCAGCACAGTAACTTTAAAATGCCCCATTAGATGGCAGGGGCAGTCAGAATAAGGATGACACGGGACATTCACGCGGGTAGAACTGCACAACAAGGACGAAATCACGTGATAATCACGCAGAGTACACGCGCCCTGACACAGCAAATGTCCGCACTGCTGGAAGAAATGGTAATAAAGAAGAAACAAAAGCTTCGGCTAAGGAATGCAAAACGTAGCCGAGCACATCCAGCTAACAAAGAACATGTTACTGCAGCCTGAATTGGCTCTACTCATAACTAACATCTGAAGGAAAGATAGACTGTAATGAAAAATAAAATGTACTGTAACATCCAGAATAAAATAGAAATAATGAATGACACCAAATTATTGTTAGTATAATATAAACAAGTTAGCAATAAAATGGATTAAATAAATGAATCTAAATTTTTGAAAATATAGACAAAACATTTTAAAATGTAATTTTTGTAAGTCGATACGTATATAATACGGCACACAATCTACCATACTATTTACCTTGTTTTAAAACACAACTCTATGAAAACAAGAAATTACCATAAAAATAGTACCTATTTATTATACAGTAGAGCTCTGATTTAACGAACTTGGGAATAACGAAAACAGCGATTCAACGAAAGGATTTTCAGGAACCTTCAAAAAATAACAAAAAAATATATGTTAAGGGTGCTCGGTACAGTATGCTAAACAGTGAGAAACATGTGTACCATTATTGAACATTATTGAGAGAATGAATATATACTTTTAGCGAGCAAACCAACAAGTTTGTTTCACGAGCGCTGCTGCATACAAGCTACATTGGCCGCCGCCATGTGTATTTAATTATTTTACTGTTGTTTTGCAAACTTTTAATCCAGTTCTCATTGGAATTTTATATTTTTACCATTTTTCATACGAATTTCCTTAATTTTGTTGGTGGAGCAGGCGGGAGAGAGACGAAAAGATTAACGGCTCGGAGGTGTTAGTCATCTTTTCCCACGTGTTGATGGCATGCAAGGGTGGCCTAACTCACATGCGCACTCTCGCCAAGCGTTGCACTAAAAGTTTTTGAAATTTTTTCGCATATTTTTTTCTTTTCATGGTTGTGACTTACCTGTTGACGGTTAATGTGTTTTGATATTGTTTTGAGCCAATATACTTTTTTAAAATTACCTTAAATTCCATGGAAATCTGCCCAAGGCTTTAACCTTTTTTGGGGTGGTAGGGGTGGATGTTGTCTGTTTTAACGAAAAATCAATTTAGAGTAAACATTTTCGGGTCCCATGGCATTTCCTTAAATCGGGGTACTACTGTACAACCATTTCTTGCTCCCATATCTCAAGTAAGTCTGCACCACAAATTAATTTCAGTACCATCTATAGCTTTAATGAAAGCCTAGACCCTTCCTTCCTCTCTCATTTGTTGTACAATTGACTCTACAGAAGTGTTCATGGCAGAACTACTAGGTGTGGGCAATACTTCGGTGATACACTCTCTCCGCTTTCTATTAAGATTGAAAAATCTCCTTCATAAATATAATACAAACATAATAGTCATAAATACTATCTTAACTGTGACTCCAATTTCTAACTCCAATGCTGACTCAGCGCTCATAGCATCAACTTAAGGTATAGTACCTAACCCTAAAAGAAACTGATTTTTGAGAATTATTACTAAGAAAACAATTATGATCAATCCGAGAGATATACTTTGGAAGTGCCTTACATAAAAATTCTCTATGCCTAGAGGATTATCCAATAAAGTTTTCATATTATCATTCACATGAGTTGTATAACTTATATTTGAAAATGGTTTTGGTAGAAGGCCAATTTTCTTCTAGACAGTCCACAAGTGAGCGAAATACTGAATATTTAGGTAAAAGATGAGCTGGGATCTGAAGTTTCTTACATTTCGACCAGGATGCGGAATAACATTAATAATTTGAAACTTAGTTTTGGTATGAAAATCACATGTATAAATTTTGCTTACACAAAGTTGTCCATTTAAAAGTAATCTACCATCACATGGAACTGCTACATCCAAGGCTCCTGGATGACCTTCATCCTGCAAATATCTGAACTAATTCTTACTCATGGTACGATTCAGTTCAAATTTTCCTTTGGCATTAGTAAAAAAAAATATCTTTCAGGACCAACTTGGGAAAAATAATTAAATGTGAAGTAACTTGACAACTTAACAAATAACTGTTCTGCTGTAGCAAAATATAAAAAATGCCATTGGGCATAAGACTCCTCTGTAACTGCACCTCCTGCCATTCGATGTAAGTAACAAAAGTTACCTATAAAGGACCTACAGTTCTGTAATTATTTACCTTTAATAGTTCTGATTGCATCTCCATTAATGGCCAAAAATGTAGGTTTGTGGTGCAAGAGGCATATAGACTATTTCCACTGAAAAGATATAGCAATGAAATTGTACAATTTCCAATCTGATTCTTTTTGAACAATATGTATTTTTATTTTTACAAGTAACTGTTCCTCGAAGATTTTACATGAACAAATTTTTTGATAGTAATAAGTTTGAACTTCTGTAACTGGAATAGCTAGTTGATAACCATCAGCGTCAATTATTTTTACCAAATATTCAAGTTTTAATTTGAAATTCTCTGGTGTGACTAAAACAGCTGGAATCTTTTGAGACCTACACTGATCTAAAATTTCTAACCTAAAAAGAGTATATGTTTGTTTGGCCATAAGGACCGCTGCAACCAACTGGATTTGACGTACCTGTGAAAATTCCTGAACCACGCCAGAATGACTGTCGGCGACTGTATTTCTAAAATCACTCAAAAAGGTTGTCATATTACTAAATTTAGCCTGAACTTTGTCAAAAAAATCTGCTATAGCTGTATTTGCCACTGAAACTTGATTCGAAAAACTAGCCATAGATGCGTGATTTTCTAAAACTTGCTTACTCATTTCCTCCATATAGCTTACCAATTCCTTTTAGTTTTTTAACAAAATTTCTACCTGAAGTTGAGTTGCGATGTCGCAGCACTGATTAGCTGCTTTACTGACGTTTACTTGATATTTACTCTATATCACTATGATCAACAAACAGATAAATAAATAAAGGAGTGTTGTCATCATGGGCGCTGCCATTATTAATAAGTAAATAGAAGAGTAAAAATATTATTTGTTCTAAAAAGTTTTTAAATTTTATTTAATTCTTACTTTCATTTTATCTTTTCAGTTTATATTAATGTATACAAAAATTCACACCACGAACGGGATGCAATATTTTCTATGTAAAATAAAAATATAACATCAATAATATGTATATTAAATATAACAACAACAATATATGTATGAGTACAAACAATAAAAGAAATGGATTGCATTGACCAATTTTTTCAGTTCAGCAGAATATTACAAATCTCTTGAGTTTTAACTAAAGATAAATAAAAAAATAAATAAAGTTACACATAAGTAAGCCAATGAGACTTAAATACGCGTATGAAAACATTACTCCATTAAACACTACTCAAATTAACCCTACCGGCAGACAGAATATAGCTACAAACATGTAACGTGGTAGATTCCAGTGACTCTAAAATCTTTACATAATTAAAAATAATAAACTGCAAACTTCGAACAAACAAACAAATTAAACATGAATTCAAGTATTGACTTCATTTTACCTTTGTTATTGTCGCAGCTCGTTATGAAGCAGTGGCTATCCTAACCAATGTCTTGCTGTAGTTTCCCCCCCCCCCCATGCCTCCTCTCTCTCTACCTCTCTCCATCGCTGTGCACGTTCCTTCGCATACAACGCAGGGTTTCTAGACCCCCCTGAACTGTTGTACCTAGCACTCGACTGCCCTACATTCTCGCTACCCAGGAACTAAACAAGAGAAAGGCAGGGCAGGGTAATCACACAACAGCTTTTTTTCCACCTGGCGATTATTGAACTCCAAGCGTGCTCATCCCACTAGTGTCCAACAATCGCCAGATAGTGCCAACATATCATGCACCACCATCCCATCCTCTCTTCTCATTTACCCCTGGTTTGCCTTAGACAGCTCACAAAAACATACAACTCAAATACTAGCCATCTGTTGCTCACGCTAACTTCCTGGGTCAAGATACTCTAAAGTACTTTATTGGCACAAAGCCACAACTTAAAAAAAATTACCAAAACCAAAATAAGGTTGAAACTTTAGAAAAGGAAAACATAGCCTGTAAATAAAAGTATGTATCTTCACAAAAATTCAAAATAATAAAAAAAATTTAAATCCTAAATTTTATCTTTGCGATAATATAATCAGTGTGAAAGCCACTTCCATAACAAAAGATGCAGAAAAAGTACAGCTTACAATGCTAAGTAGTTTGATTATGTATTTTTTTTCGCAAATATGGACTAAGTTACATCATGTCCGCTTAATTTTTAAAATTTGGTTGAAGGGCTGATTTTTTGGAGGATGTTGAGGGGATGTAACGTTAACCATCTGAAAAGGTGATGCCTTTTCTTTCTTTATTTTTTTTTCAGTGTATAGGTTGTCTTGTCTAATGGCACTGTACTGTTTACATCCATGTTGACCATAGCATGCCAGCACAGAACTTGTTGACTGCTCTAGGACATCATTAATTTATGCTGCCTCAACTCCAAGCAAGGATAACAATACTTCTGACTGAATTACCTTACGGTGCGGTTTCAATGAGAAAGTTGTGTTTCTGTACTGTGCGAAGCACTGTTGTCACCTTGGGCCCATCTTGAGCGAGAAGTGTGGCATGGGCTTCAGCAGACTGGTTTCCTGGAAGCCCTGGTAAATGGTCGGGGGATTCGAGAGGGTGGGGGACATAAGCATTTGACCCATCCTTGTGAAGAGAGGTACATTGCCTTCCCCAAACATCTTCAATACATCGACAGATAGTTGATAATGGACAACTGCGGCGAGTGAACCGTGCGTGTTGCTTCCACGTGACTGACAATTTTTGATCCTTATTCTTGTCGTTAGCTGATGCTTGTTGCAGTAATTTTTTTGTAAACAACATAAATAATAAAGCCCAGAGAGAAGAGTTTACTAATTTCACAATGTACCAAGTTGGCCAAAATCTACACGACGCGTGAGGGCAGCCAAAACATTGTTCAGAGATACGCATGTCTATAGCAAAATAAATATGTATTTCTGTCTGTCTGTAACGTATGCATTCCTATATCGTTCATCCAATTGTGATGAAAGTTTGGTTAGTTGTGTGTGCGCCGTGGACGTTACTGACAAAAAAATGTAGTTTTGCGGGGTGGAAGGAATTTTAAAAAAATTTTCTTTTTTCAAAAATATTATGAAACTTTCATTAACATTCTTAATGTAATTTACCCCCAAATAGAAGTTAAAAATAATATATCTATAACTTATATTATAATTTACCACTTTTATTGTAATACATATGAAGTGATGTAAAGGTTTAAGTTTTTATGAAGTAATTTTCTTGAATATTGTTTTTGTTTTAATTTTTGGAAAATTATTACAGTTAAGAGTAAGGTCAATACTTTGTTCTAGCTGTTGGTGACTTTTTTTTGCAAAATTTTTGTTGTTTTAATTAATTTATTTATATATGTGTTTTTGTGTGTGTACAAGATATGGATTCTTTTATATACATATATTGTCACTATTTTTTACAGTAATCATAATTTTTTAGGTTTTATATTGTTTGTATAAGGGCGTTTCAAAACCCAAATTTGAGTAAAACTGTTTTATACGAGAAACTAAAACCAACTGAAATACAGGTATTAAATAAATCACACTGAAAAATAATGGCATGGGCTGTGTCAAGACATGTATAAAAAACATGCATTGAATATTTTATTGTATGTTTTTTAAGAAATTTTCTGTTATAGTTAAAAATAAAAAAAATTAAACAGAGTTTTTTTATAGATGTCCTGGCAATCTGGTGGTTTAGTAAAAAATTTTAATTTTTTAATGTCTGGTTTAAGTTAATGGTTTATTGTACTCAAATATAATTACTTATTTCTTACTCAAATAACTTAAAAATAAAACATTTTGAGTTGCACTAAGTTACCCCTGCTGTCACAAAATACCCTGCTGACTACTCCGAATTTTTTTGCGACGCAAAGAGACTGTGTTTGCTAAAAATAAAGCATGTGATTCACTAATGTAATAATTTTGTTTTTATATTGTCTGTTGAAACTTGATGTATTAACAGGTAAAAGTATATGTACATACATACATACATACATACATACATACATACATACATACATACATACATACATACATACATACATACATACATACATACATACATACATACATACACATACATACATATATGTACATATATCTATGTATGTATATATATGCATATATATGTGTATAGGCACAAATTTGTCTCTATATGCATATGTGTATATGTACACATATGTCTGTTATGCATTCCAATATCATTCATTAATTTGTGACGATACTTTGGTTCGTTGATGTTTGGACCAATTTTGAAAATACATAGACACTGTATGTAGCCTGCTCACTGCGTTGGAAAATCTTGTGATTTATTCTTGTACGCACCAGATTTAAAATAAAATGGTATCTAAATGCTCTTCAATAAACAGATTAAAAACACATATTCTTTGAGTGGCACTGCAACGTATGTTGAGTACTGGTAAGAAATATATTTTTCCATTTAATTGAAAACCACGCCAGCGAAGTCGCGGGCAACAGCTAGTATAAAAGTTTTATTCAGCTATGCCACACTTTATTGCAAACTGGTGTAGCAAGAACAACCAACACTACTGAAAACAATGTTTGTAATTTGAATTACAGAACATTAAATTTGGTTATGTATTCATGTATGTTTCTTACATAAACGCTGACACACGTTTAAAACACTTCTTAGAAATAAAAATTGGATGATAAGTTAAAAAAATAAAAGTATGAAATTTGTTAAGGTATGTTCTAGTACAGTATAAATATTTCTTTTAAATATGAACTTATTATTATTACTATTATTATTATTTTCCCTGGACGAAGAGTTTTGGTGGTCAAGTGCCCAAATATCTGACTTGACACCCCTGATTTTGGTTTGATTTCTTTCTTCTTCAGTAGTTATGTACTCACTGCATTACCAGAAATGTGAAGGTGGTGGGGCTGGCTGTGGTTCCTCGCAACTATCTTCTACATATGGTGGTGGGAGTTAAGAGCATCAGTTTGTTGTTGAGAAAATGTAAGATGGAATTTGGGTTAGAGGTTAGGATGTGTGCATTAACATGTTTGTATTGAACATAACTTACAACACTTAGTTGTTTTTTTTTTCTAATATTGAAAGTAATGATATAAATAATTGCTGAACTTAAATTAGTTTATATTTACCTTGTTTTGTTACCTCCTCATTTCTTTACAATATTAATATGATGTAAGTTTTTATAAATGTTAATGTTAAACTTAAATTTGTTTTAACTAGTTGCACTTTTTAAAGATGTTGGTTATAATTATCATTGCATTGTGTTTACTATTTTTAACATACTGCAGGAAAATTTAATTGTTTATACTTGATAATTACTATAAAATCTATGTGATGGTTCTGAAACATATATAATACAATACAGCTATGGATTATGTATAATTTGTTAAAAATAATCATATTACTTAAGAACAATATAAAATTACATAATGAGTGATGTTAAACATATACATGTTACTGTCGGATCATATACCTAATTTACAACATTAACTGATGTACAAAATTAAACAACTATATAAGGTTCTGCTTTACAAAAATTGTAATTACTACAATTTTCGAACAGAAGACATATATGGTAATATGAAATGTGATATATCCTATTTTGGACACAATTTCCACTCATTAAGGTAAAACTTTTACAATTAATAAGATGCGTCAAAATTTTACCTTGGGTTTAACACAGTCAAGTGAAATTATTTTTTAAAATTTTTGTTAATTGTTATTTACGTAACCGTAGCACTTTGCAGTTGTTCACTTAATAGTGTCTCTATTTTTATTTTTGTTGCGCCACTAAGTGTCTTTACTACCACTGCACTGTGAAGTGTCCACATTTTACTGTCTTGTGTGTTAAACTCTGTGTTACATGTATCTTGTAGTAAGTATATACTTTTTCTAGATATCTTAAATAATGCCGTTACCAATTTGAGCTCTTAAAATTTTGATAGCATCTGGATGCCTTCATGAATTAAAGAGTAGTTTTACCATTTGGATACTACACGTTTTTGTTGTAAAAATATAGAATATTATAATAAAATCTGAAACCCCACTTGTGCTGGCCCTGTGTATTTTCCTTTTGGTAATCATAGGAACAAGGTTAAGTAATGGGAAGGGTAATTTGTCAAAAATTTTGTACTATTATTTAACTAATATGATTATATAAATACACACTTTTATTCAAAACATTATAACACAATGTATGACTTAGAAGTAGTAGTCATACTTTATTGTTACTAAATAAGTGACTTAGACTAAGTTTTTTCATACTGACCAGTTCTTTCGATGTATAAATGTTAGACCGGTTGAGTATGTTAGCGTGCTGGAAGAGTGCACACAGCTGTCGGTTGTGAGTGATCACGTGGTACTTCCGTGTTTCTTTCCGCTGATCCAGCTGATGAGTTCTGGGTAATCTTGCGGCGTAGGTGGCTGGTGAGTGATATGGAGATGGGGGGAGAAGAGTTGCGCAGGCCTGCGTGCCGGGAAGGGAATGAACTCAGTCAGGTTCCAACAATACATACGGGCGGTCGTACTGTTATTTGGTTCTTTATTGGAATCTGAAAATATGGAAATATTTGTTTCCAAATGTTATAAGGTGTCTTCTTCAACTTCGGTAGCGATGCTGTACCCAGGATCTTTCCTGTTATTAAAGCGATGTTTGAAGAGCTTCGGGCACTCAGGTGCATGGGGAAGGGGTGGGGAGTGAAGTGTTGGATTTATGATTGGATTAAGAGTTCATACTTCCGTAATTTAGGTAAGATTTTCGTATTGTAAGCAGGTCATTCTAATATTATCTGCCATCGTTTATACGGTAGTCTATCGGCGTGGTAGTAAGGTTGTTAGGGGGTTTCACTCTGGGTCTAGTGTAACTATTCAAAAGTTGGTGATACTGTCTGGTGTTATACTGCATTTTCAGGTTGGTATTACTGCAAGACATGATGGCAGCGTGTTGTTTACTAACAGATTCACATATGGTGCATTGTCAGTTGTCCTAATAATTTTTTTTATTAATTTTTTTTATAAAATATTGCAATGAGGTATTAAGTGGATTTGCTAGTTAATGTTTCCAAATTTAGTTTGTTGTAAATAGCTATAGTTATTTCAAATAAGATATTATTGGTAAAATACTACTTCCAGATATTGCACTGTCCGTATTTCACACCTATTCTTGTGCTCTTTCTACACTCAGTAATCGTACTGTTGCTGTTATGTTTACTAATCAAATGTAAATTAAAATGATAGACGGGATGGAAATAGCCCATATGGATATTGACGTATAGGCCAAATTTTCATGAGATATAACATTAAAAATTCCTGGGCTGTAAAATTTTGTTGACAGAAATCTATCATCGTGTTCCTCTGTTGTCTCTGTCATGTTAATTTCTCTATGCCAATCAGTGTGCAACCAATTGCTAATACCTTTGTGTAAATTAAGTTGATTGGTTTGGAAATAGTTGTCATTTAGCCAATGTATTGGTACTGCTGTCTGAATATTAATTATATGTGTATTACGCGAATCGCAAAGCAGTGTGTTCCTTATAATTATTGTATTTTCCATCATTACATTGCATTTACACGGCAGTATGACTTTAAATGTTCCGATTTGCTCATGTTGAATGGTAGTTGTTTGTGACGTATTTTTACAAATAATTTTTAGTGTATTCGAGGCATTTGAAATTAGGTAGTGCTGTGCTGATATCTGGATAATTATTATATCTGAATCGTTGATATAATTAAATGTACAGTGGTCACAATTGTTTAATTTTGCTATTGGTTGTGACAGTATAACTGCCTTGAGGCAATTAAATTTTTTATTGGGTAACATATTTCTGGGATCTGATAAATTCCTAATTCCTGTTCTTTCGGTGCTTGTAGCTCACATACAAGGTTATTATTATATTCTATTGCTACTAATCTTAGAGTCTCGGTAACATAGCAAGGTCTATTTTTAGATTAGAACGCCGTGGGATATATCTTGAAAATCTTCCATTTTGATGCTCGACGCACTATGGGAACTTGTTTTTTGATGATTAGTTGTGCCTGTGAAATAGCATATTCTGTGATCAGTACCTGGAAGTATTTATCTATATCGTTTAGTGGAATTGCAAGTTCTATTTTTTGATGGTTAAGTGGAATTTTCTATCTCCCTTAAATTGTTCCTTAACTGCTCCCTTTTAACTGGGTTAGTCAGTATGTGACTAGTTCTGCAATGGTTGATATGCGTTAGTAGTTCTTGGTCCGATAACAGTGAGTTCACTAGTTCTAGTAATTCCGCAATTGCTAACTGTTGGCTGCAGCCTAAGTGTTCTGTTATTGTTTTTATTTCATCCTTATTGTTTAAGGTTATGGTAATGTTGTTAATTGTTTCTGCTAATATGTTCAGTCTTTTATCTATCTGTCTCGCGGCCTCCTTTGTGTTTTCAGTGTTTGAATGTATATCTTTCTTGTTGTTTTTCACGGATAATTTTAGTTTTTCTCTATCAGTTGTTAGCATTTCGTAGTTGGATATTAACTGTTGAAGATGTTTCTTTGTTTGGGCGTTGCAACACCAACCTAGTGCTTCTCCTAAAAATTTTAACCCTCTTTTTCTTCGTGTCAGGATTTTTTGTTTGCTCATAAATTCAGAGATTTGATTACTTTGCAGCTCATTGATGGATTTAGATATTAGCATAGTGTTTTTACACATGTTTTTGTTTTCTAGTTCACATATTAGCCGTTGCCATTGTCTGGTGCTAACTATTGGCTGAAGTATGTGTAGTGGAATCTGATAGATTATCTGGATGTTTCTTTTTTAACTTGGGTCCAATAGATACCTGTATGTAAGTACTCTGCATGTGGGTTGTAGAGGTTGGATGGATTCTATAGAGAGGAAAAGAAGTAATGTTAATATTGTTATCCTGTAGCTGCTGATCTGGAAATAAGAAATTGGTAAGTACTGATTCACAGTATACTATCAGGTTAAGTAGTTTATTAATAAATTAAATTTTAATTTTTAGTTTGTAACACTGGCAGTTTTTCGTAGGAAAGCTCTTTTTATAATTCTTGTGTTTACAGTTTGCGGCACCCTTTTGTTCCTGATTTTTAGATGTCCAGATACCGTATTAGGTCCCATAACTTTAAACATTTTTGTACAGTCCCTTGTCTTTATAATTTAATGCCTTTGTCCTGTTTTGTGATTTAAGCCAAACGTGTTCATTGTTCCTAAATCGCGATATTTTAAACTTCTTATTGAATTTTCTTTCCTGGACTTTTTGAGCGGCTCGTATGTTTGTTTTTTCTGTTTTTTAGTTTCTTGTAATTTTTCTAACCAATCTGGTGTCCGTATGTGAGGTTTGTTTAATATCACCTGAGCGGCTGTGTGGGCTGTGTCGTGTTTGTACCATGGACTAAGTAGAAGGGGGAAAATTTTGAAGAGGTGTAGACAGAATAATTATTGTCGAAAAGTACAAAGTCAATGAATTTGCCCAATTGATTTGGCATCTCCTTGGCACAGCTAACGAGTTGCTGGCCCAGTGTCTTATTAAAGGCTTCGATCAAGACATTACATCATGGGTTGTAGGAGGTGGTTTGCAGTTTCTTAATGTCTAGTTCCATGAGTAGTTTTTCTATTATCTCGTTTTTGAATGAGCTAACTTTATCTGTCAATATGAATTCGTGGCAGCCAAATTTTAGGACTGTGTCTTTAATTAAAATATGTGCAAGTTTTGGCATCAATACAAGGTACTGCCTTAGCTACTACAAATATATATCTTCTGTGCGTGGAATTGGGTAGTTTTGCTTCTGTAGAACTGGGTTTAAATTACAGTAATCCATGAAAAATCTTATGCGCCCATCATTTTTGGGTATTACCAGGCAAGGTGCAGCACACTGCCTGTTAGATTTTTCTATTATCCCTGCTTCTATCATATCCTGAATTTGTGACTGAACAGCTTCTCTGTTTTGGTGCTAGTCTATACAGTTTTGAGTGAATGGGCTTATATGATTTTAGCTCAACTGACATTTCAAAATGTTTTGTTTATGTGAGATCTGTTAATTTGTAGGCAAACCTGTCTTAATATTTTACTAATAATTTTTTCAGTTAATTTTTCTGTTGATAGAATAATGCTGGATTGATGTAATTTATTGGCAGTTAATTTATATCTGGTTCTGACTTCAAAATTTTGTCGATGGCGTTCAAAAGAAAATTATTTTTATGTGTTTTATGCATTAATGGAACTGTAATAATCTTATGTTTATGTCTAATTGTGGCTATTCTGGCATAAACATCTGGAATCATTCTGTGTTTTAATATGAACTCGCATCGTATGATGTCAGACTGTAAATTTCCTGTTACTACAAAATAATGGGTATAGCCGTGACCTTCTATTTGGAAAGTTAGAGTGACATAGTGTTTGGGTGATGGAAGTTGTTCTGTGGCTGCCATGAGTTTGATGTCTTGACTAATTAACTTAAACTTTTGTGGATCTACTATTGTTTCTGCTATGCATGACTTGCTATATCCTGTATCTAATAGGGCTAACAATTTATCTTTACCTGTGTGTATAACAATTTTCGGTGTTTCCATAATGTTTGGAGTAATAGACATATTGGTCACCTCTTTATCATTAATTTGTGTGTGTGTTTTGTGTGCTTTGTTTTCTTCTGATTTCATTTTTTATGGTAATACTTTTCTTTTGCTGTTTGTGTTAAACCTCCTTCATTAGGTTTCCTCTATTATTTTTTTTTCCTGAAATACCTACTTCATGTGTTCTCTTAAATCTTCTAAATCTGTCTCTTATGTTTGTTTTCCACTGTATGTTTTGATTTGGGAAGAGTTTGTAATTAGCTGTGAAATGTCCATCATACATGCATAGTGCACTTGTGTTGGCAAACTGTGGTTTTGGGCCGAACTTTGCGCGTTCTGAATTGTTTACTGTAGGTACTTTGTTTGCTGGATGTGTAATGTTGTCTGGTTTTCTCGCTTGTCTACAATTTTCTGCTACTGTTTTCATCCAATTTTTTCTTGCTTAAATTTTTCCATGATTTTCCTTGTATAGTTTCACCGTGTGATTAGTGATGCTGTTTTTATTTTTTCTTGGTGGTGTTCTAATGTGTATCTACTATGTTGTCTAGTCGGACTGTGGTATTGTTTTCTTGTTTTCTGGGCTTTTTCTGTCTGGGGATGTGAATACTGTTTGATTTGTAAGGGTAGAACAGAATATAAATTTTTATCCTTCCTTATAATTTTGGTAGCTATTTGTGTATATGTAGATTTTATTGTTTGTTTTTGCTGTGGTCCTCCCTTCGAGTACTGTGTAGGGCAGGGTGTGCGGGAGGATTTTAAACCCTGTGACAGAAGTTTTTTTGTTACGGAGGTGGTTACACTGTTGTATTGGTTGCTCATAATATATTGTTTGAAATGGATTTACTGTAAATGGTACTGCTGTGTTTGTGAAAGGAAATTGAGGCACAGTAAACAGTCTTGGTGTATAGGTGAGCACCCTGTGTTGTGGAAAGTGTGTGTAGTGTGGATGTCTGGCTTGTGGGTAATTAGGCTCATGTTTGCTGTGTCTGCTTTCTTGAAACTTGTGTTCTTCCATGTTTTGGGCCTGTTTCCTTTTGTTTCTTGTTCCTCATTTTCATCCTTGTCCCACCCTGTAATTTAATACTTAACTAAATTTGGTGATCTTTTGTTTCATCTCCTCTGGTTCTGCTTTTTTGGCAGAGTCTCTATTTTCTTTTTGTAATTTGTGAATATTTTGTTTATGCCTGAATGTTGCCTCTTGAATTTGCTTTATGTTATTTCTCATGTCTGCCAGTGACTTCTTTTTCATTAGACCTAATTTGTCTACTATGGAGGGTAAGTGTGAATCCCATAATGTGTCTATGATCTCTTCATCCCCTAAATGTATCTGTGTCTTCAGTGCTAGGTACAAAATCTCTTGAATGTGAATTTCTGTTGATTCTACAATTCCCTGGCTCCTATTATATAACTGCCTTTTGTGTTTCAATTTATTTTCTCTTTTTGTGGCAGAAATGTCTGTCATGTGTATCTGTATGTTATCCCATGTTACGTTTTGAGCTTCTAGTTGTGTGATTAAATTTTGATAAGTGTGTTTTGCGGTTCCTTCTAAGTGAAACTCTAATCTTTTAATTTTTTTGTTTTTCTGACCACTCATTGATTTGGCTACTTTTGTTGAAAATGTCCAAAAGTTCCTCTATTTCCTCACCTTGCTTGCCACAGAATGTTCCTATATGTATGGGTTGTCGTTGTACTACAATTTGCAAGGGTGGTTTTTCATCTGCCATTTCTGTTGTGTTAATCGTTGGTTATCTGTTTCTAAATTTAAAATATTTTTTCCTGGATTGTCGTGATCAGTTTGACTGTATTCTAAAGTGTTTTGATATGTGTGTGTGTTTGCAAATAAAATATGTGTTTCGTACGTTGGTGTGTCTGTGTTTACGTGACTGCCTGGGTTGTTGAGTGGAAGACTATAATTTTGCTTGGGGTCTGATGTGTGTGAAATGTGTGTAGGTCCTGGGTTGGCCATTAAAAGATCTATAAAAGTTGTACTTAACCAACATTTAAAGTGTGTATATAAGCTGTGTGGTCCTCAAAATAAATGTTTGCGAGCACTAAGATTGTGTGTTGGTGGACCTCACTTTAAATGGCTATAGCCAACATTTTAAGTGTGTATATAAAATGTGTGGTCCTTGTAATGAATGTTTGCAAGCACTACGAGTGTGTAATGTATATGTATGTCATATATAGTTGCATGTATCCAATGGCAGCCTTTAAAATATTACCGTATAAAATATAAATATGTATGCAATACTGAAATGTATATAGCCAATGGCTTTCTTCAAAATACTACGGGATAATTTATAAGTATGTATACAATATATTATATGTAGCTAGTAGCTGTCTCCAAAATATTACGGGATAATATATAAGTATTTATGCTGTACGTATCCAATTGTTATTTTAAAAGTATTATCGAATATAGGCTATTGAACATGTATAGGAGTAATCAATTGGGTTTTTAATATCATGTACATATTTCTTCACTGATGTTTTGTAATATTAGTATGCATAGTATACATACATATATTGTTAATGGTCCTCGCTTTACTGTGTCCTCTTATTCACATTTCAAATCCATGTTCCTCATAAGTGTTGTGCCCCTTCAAGTTCTATACAAAAACTATTATAAAAATAAAAATTAATGTTGTGTAAAGTTTGGGGCAATTTTTCTCATCCAGATCATTATAATTTTTAATAATTTTTGTGAGTGTTTGTGATTGTCCTCGCAATGCTGTTTTTCTAGGTGGTCCTCGTATCATACTAAAAGCTCGTATAGGTATGTGCATGTGTGTCCCTAATTAACTTTTGAACCAGTTGACAGAATTTCATCAAACTTTATACACACCTAGTTATTTCTAATCTGACTTTACTTTTTTTATTACGTTCACACCATATTCATACTTACAACATGGTGGCCATTTTAACATTTTTCGATATAGCTAGATATTTACAGAACTTTACTTTAGAATGCAATCAGACTTTATACCCATATACTAAATACAAAGTTAACTTGAGTTTTGTGTGAATTTTGTTCATCCTGTTTGCACATTTTCAAAATGGCAGCCATTTTTATAATTTTAGCATAGTATCACATACATCCAGAAATATTTTTCAGAATTTCACCCAACTTGGTAAATTTATACTACATATGCAGCTGACTTGAGTACTGTGTATGTAGTTCATCCTGTGTTCATATTTTCAAAATGGCTGCCTGTTTTGTATTTTTAGCATAGTATCACATATCTTACCAATTATTTTTCACAATTTCATAAAACTTTCTACACATGTATTACACACAAATTTGTTGTCACTGTTGTTAATTTTGCTTTACTTGTTTTCATATATTTAAAATGGCGACAAATTTTTATATTTTTATCATAGTTTTACATACCTTGGGAAATATTTTTCAGAATTTCACCATCTTGATGCATATATACTACATACAAAGCTGAATTGAATATTGTGTATTTAGTCCATTCCTGTGGTCATATTTTAAAATGGTGGCCATTTATATATTTTTAGCATAAAATAACATATTTTAGGGAGTATTTTTCAGAATTTCATCAAACTTGGTACACACATACTGCATACAAACCTGACTTGACTTTCGTATGTTTCGTTCATTTATATGTGATATTTTGAAAACTGTGGCTATTTTTATTTTTATGTATGTTAGAAAGACGTCTCAGGTTATTTGCATATTACTTAGTGTTAGTATATATCATATAGCATTTGTCTAAATCAACATTATCATTAAATACTTATAGTTTACACAAACAATTTTAATTTTCAGTGTTAATTTGCACCCACTTTGAGACTTTGAGAAAAGCAAGCTTATCAGTTATGCTGGTAACTTCCAGTTAGTTATCAAAACAATTAAACAGGCACTATAAACTTTCAGAAAAATACAACTTCAATTTTAAAAAGTCATCCTTACACAAGGCAAAAAATAAAATAAAAGATACAAGCAACATACTACAGCATCTTTTCACAGTACAAATCAAAGAGTGAAAATAAATTTGTCATGTAATAAAAATAAAACAAGGAAATCTGTGAGAATCTTAGCAACAAAAAACTAAGCTACATTGCAAAATGTTTTGTTTCCTCTAGCTATTTTTGACATGTTTTGTAGCTTTAATCCTAATTATGCCGATTTCCTTTGAGATCTCAAAATGTAGTTTGGTTCTATAATGTTTTTACCTAAGATAAGGTTTCGGACAACTATTTTCAGTAGGAAACAATTTCAATACATCTGCCGAAGCTTTGCTGCATCTCAGTTTATCAGAAATGTTCATCACGCTATATTCCTTATACATGCAAGCTAGTTTTCATATCAGTCATTACAGTGAAGTAACACAAATCACTTTCATTAGTATTTATTGTATTTTACAATTGATAAAAGTATAAATGAGTTTTTTTTAACTAATGTGCTGTTTGTTGGCACATGCTCGTTTGTTTGTTTATTTTGTATTGTCTAGTTCATCTATTCGTAGTGGTAACTAGATAAATTTTTTTATTTTGGCAAAGTTACTCCACCCCAGCACTGGTTATTTCTTTAATCTTCGATGTAATTCTAATAATAGTAAACTGCTTATTATTTTAAAAAGAATATTTCAGGTAATTATTTATGTGCAGTTAATGCAGTGTGGTATAATTATGGAACAGTTCTTGTGTAATACTTCTGACCATCTCTAATCATGATCTGATCATATTTGTTTTCAAGTGAATCAAACAAAATTTTTAATTGGTAAAATTTATATTAAAATATCATGTTTTGATTATTAAAACACGTGTGTGTTTTAAAATATTATGTTAGGAAATATTGTTCGATACTGTCTAAATACTCTTTTGGTAATATCAAGTAGCTATGACTCTATGCCGGCCTATAACCTCTAGGCATTCCTTTGTTTCGAACTTGTTGTTTCTTACACATTGTGGCGTGAACATCAACCAAACACTTAGTGTTCTTTATCAGTTTGTAATGTCGTAATCCAACAAGTTTTCCGCCTAGGGTGAGTTTATTCTTTGAATTTATTATCTTTTGCACACTAGTGTTACTTTGTTTGTATGACGTTCATCTTTAAAATAATTTGTTTGCTTGTTTAATGTAGTGGTCCCCGCCACGCGGTTTCAACTCTTTGCTATGTAAATGGAAAAGAAGTCTATCCAGTATTTGAGGTATTTGGCTTGTTTACATCTTCCGATGTAGAAGTAATATTATTTCTACTCGTCCTTTTGCTGTACCGTCATCGGTAGCCATGGGCGAGATGGAGATATAACATCTTTTGGCGGTGGCAAGAGTGTCCCCATGAAGGACAGCCAGGAAAGTCCAGCCAATATATTTATTTTCCTTCTCTCGCCCTAACTACTTGATGTGCACACAACAATAATTATTAAAATTTGAGATTTTATTTAATATTTAATCACAACCTCTGCAAAATTAATTCAACAACGAAAATTGAAAATTTGATAAAATATGTAATATTAAAATGTAAGTTAATTAATTATTTTTGTGTTGGGGATCCCCTTGTTTAGCTTATTTATTATGATAGTCTTAAACCATACGTGCTTTTCTTGATTTGTTAATGTACTGTATTGGTTACTCTACATACTCCAAATACTCATGGTGCAAAAATTTTATTATCTAATCAAGGAATTAAAAAAATATTTTTTTTTCTGAATTATTACTATTTTATTTATTAGTCCTAACTCATTTCATAAAGTTTAATATTCAAAGGCTCTCGTGCTTCTAAATTAAAATAAATAAAATTTTGTATTGTTTCTTACATTAATAATCTTTATGTGACCTATAATAAGGAGCACGGATCAACAACTTGTGTCCACGTTAGTGCTGTTTTCCCCTCTATTTGCTTAGCTGACCTAGGAGCTGTCTTGATCGGTTTACCCTATTGGTTTACCCTTTCTAGACCACCTAGGTTGGTTGGTAAAGTTTGGGGGAGTTCCACCAAACAGTACACTAAATATGTACCTTTACAGTTTTAAATGAAAAAAGTTCCATCCCCCGTTGCTCCTGGCCTCGTATTCTAACAAAGTGGCCCTAGAAAAAAACAATTTCTCATAGGAAACTTTTGAAATGGTTGAATGATACATACCTGTAGGAGACGGTAAACAACATCAGTACAAGAGAGATTGTGGTGTGAAGTGTAGAACTGCAAGCCGCAGCTGACAAACTGACTAATCTCACTTCTGTTACATACAGTAATTTAGACACTTGTCCGATACGTAACAATTCATGGACTTAAATGCATTGTTTTAATATTTTTTCTGCTTTACTCTTGTGGTTGTTTTTACTCCCATTTAACTCAGTTGAACATGATTAGAGTTTTATTGCTTTTTAGTGAGACAACTTGTGTAAGAATAAAGCTGTAAATTACGTGTTTTATGATTCAGTTTATATGCATAAAATGAAATTTTAAAAATCTGCAGTGTTAAAATGAGTTTACATATTTATGTATAGTGATCCAAAAGGATTGTTAATTACAGTACAATATGTGCTCTCGTGTAAGAAGAATATTATTTTTGTGTCTTCCGAATTCTGTAGGAGGTGAGCGTAATTATCAGGCTAGCAGTTAGCTGCAGACACTGTGACATGCTGATGTTAAGCATTTTTTCACGTGAACATCTCGTGAGTTGCGTGTGGTCACGTGCGGTGTTTGTATTACGGTTGAGACTGTACCGGTTGACCTTGACTACTTCCGCTCATGCTCTACCTCCCTAGTTTATCTCCAACAATAATTCACATATACACACACATGCATATAGACAGTTGCCAGCCAGATAAGAGAAGGGGGTGAAAACTTTTATGTGGTAGCAGGGGGCCTTGGTGCCAGCCAGAAGTAGCATAAAAACAAATAAAAAAGAATCTGCCGGCCCAGGTTGTTTGATATTATTTTATAGTTCTCCACGTTACAGTCATAATTTCCCCAACACCCCCTCCTGTAAATTGATACGTACAAAGCAGTATATATTGCCACCTCTTTTGCTTGTAGAAATTATAGCATACTGATTTCCTCATGTTTCTTGTAGTTAATAACTGATTACCCCTCTTACCCGGACGCCCCTCTATAAGACGGACAAATCGTAACTCAGACAGCTTCTCCCCCCTTTTAGTCAGAGTTATCGAGGGTTCACTGTACTTATAACCTAAAACTTCCTACTTATGTTTCGTTGCACTGGCTCTAGAGACAGTGCGGTTGTCCGAGTGCAAATATGGCGACGACCTGTGACATGTAAACAATACGGAAATCATTGTATTGTGTTATTTCTGCAGTGAATTGACACTCCGACATTTAAATAATATAATACGATCAACAAATCGCTAAAATACAGTTGTTATCTTGATAATAATGTTTGTTATTACACTGTCGATTAGGTTGGTAACGACGAGTGGTTCGTGAGTACTAAACTACTTAATTTCTTGGCCAAAAAAGAAAGACTAGTGAAAGAATAACCAAGCAAACTTCGCGGACTTTTATTTTCACTTTTTAATAATGTCTGGGTATGAATTATCTTATGTTGAATATGCACTGAAAGTGCGGCGTGTTCCAGTTGTTAGGACATAAACAATACAAACTTTTTGCAGTTAATCACGTGGTAGTTGAACTTTTTCAGTGTAAGGTGCGCACCGAGTGCGCACTGAGTGTAGTCCATTGGAATACGCCATTAGAGATTCCCCGGCACATTTAACTGTCAACAACAATTTGGTACTATTATTTTTTTTTACTTTTCAATAGATATTTTCCTGAAATAGGTAATTTTTGAATGTTTTGTTCAAGTTCTTCATTTATAGTCAAATCCATGGTAGCTTCCCTTTACAACATAGGCATCCTTTGGGTATTTTTGAAATTTGATAACTGTGGGGTTGATAAGGAGTCAAAAGTTTATTGAATTAATCCCTGAAAATTTTGTAAAGCCTACAGTTCTTAAATCCTTAAGTACCCACTGATATAGTTACAATATTTAAATTTAATAGTTATATGTATATGTTATTACGTTTATTTAAATTAAAAATAAAGTTAAGTGTTACAAGAAAATTATGATTATTTATTATATTTGTTCACAAGGTATGTATGATAGTAGATAAAAAATTTTAATGCAAATTATTCTTAATTACAATGACAATTCCAAATTTATTTACTGTAACATGTACAAAATTTTTCATGTTACAATGTTCATAATAAGGGTTCTTCCTTTGTGCTAGCTGCTGTGAAAGTTAAATAATAAATATAGGGCTTGAGAAACATGTTATGGAAGGTAACCTCTTCAATAAGAAATTCTATAGTGTTTCATAACGTGTAATGCTTACTGTGAACTTATTAGTTTCATACTATGCAGCTTGAAAAACCGCCTTTACACGAGACTCACGCCCAACCCTGTGCAGCTCCATGCAAATGTTTTCGTCATCGTTTACTAAAATATTTCCTACTAGTGTGTACTTGCCTCAATAATTCCCTCTAATAGTGCACAGCCAAGCAGGCGACTAGTAGTTTGTTAGTTTTTAGACACCCAGTTGGTAGTAAATGAAACTATTTTTGCAAGAAATCTTATAACACAAACAATCATATGAACATTAACGATCCCTTTATGAGTATTTCATACACCCACGTAATACATTAAAATAAAAAGCTGTTTCTCACTCGTGTCTATGCAATTTGCCAAGTGATCCATACACGTCACACTAGACCTGTCTGCATTTCCATTCATTATTTATTTTGCTCATACTTTATATTGTCTGTCCCAACATAGCATAGTTTTGCAGAATTACAAGTTCTGCAACATAGCTTACACTGTAGTATTCCTAACACTGTGTGTTTCCTAGACATGCCAATATTTCAGCACTGCTTTAAGTTTACGAATATGCATGCATTACACACATTATATCGGAAAGCTCTGAAAATGTCACAACTTGACAGCGGACATGTACAAAACAAAATTTAATTTTAATGTAATAAAGGTATAAATGAAATATAAATATATTTTTGCATATTTTTCTAAAAATTATGAGTCTCAAATTTTAGTTATGTAACATTCATATACATATCTTAAATGTTAGTTTAATGTACACTAACTTGATGATAAAGTTTGTATTCCATCTAAGTGCAGAGTGGACAACAGAGTTCTGTGAGATAAGCATATTTATTTTGGAATTTAATTAGAAATGTTAGTCTTTCTTGAATTTTAACGTAAATATTTACTTTCATTTTTAAGCACAAGTTCATTTTTAACTATCTCAAACAGTGTTTACAATATTATAGTTATTAACTATTAGAACTTTAAAAGGCAGTTAAAAACCAACTTCAAAATTTTCTTACGAATTCTACACGAAGCTTTTTCAAAAATTTACAATATGACATAATAGGAAAAAAAAACAGATTAGGGAATGAAAGTTTTTAATAATTTGGCCAAGGTAGGTTACCTACTAAGAAAATTAATTTAGGAATTCACTCACTTTTCTTATAAGTCACTGTACACCTTCAAACCTCTCAAAGTAGATGTACCAGTTGTAAAATAAAATAGTTAAATTCACACAATTATTGCAATAACTTATTTATCTGGTTTTAAATCATGCTCTTTTGTTATTAATTCCAACAAAAGAAAATATTAAAGAACAAATGGGTTATTAGAAAATGCAATGCTGATACTCCAAACGGTGATTCTTTCGACCAAATTGCTATACACATACATAAGAAAGTCTTTACATATAGCATTTAAATGTAATCAAAGTTTGTGATATTATAACACCTCAAAGACAATCTGTTGCATCCACACACATAGGTTGGATTTCATAGCATTAAGCACATAGCATTTTTTTTGTGTACGCCTAAAATTATTTCAGCAAAACTGATGTTTTTTTTAGATACTATTTAGTTTCGTTATTTTATTTTTTTTTGTTTTCTGGTTTGTGTTGAATATATTTTCCTCTTTGATTTCTAGCTAATTTTTATTGCATGGTAATGGCCTCCGTAGTGTTAAGTTTACACAAAAATACTTCTTATAGTTACCGGTATTTATTAATTGTATAGTTGTACATAAAACAAATGGTATTTAATAAACTTTTATAACAGGGGATTCTGACAATATAAGTAAGACTTGCAGACTAAATATGAGGTACGACATTAATTTACAATCTGTACAAACTATTGCATTACTTCTATGATGTTCTTTACGGAGGGGGGCAAGAATATTTAGAGGTATTATTATGTATTTATGATTACTTATTAGCCACTCAATGTAGTTACGATGATGACAGTCCCACCTTGTTAGTGATTCCGAGGCTGATGTGAGGAAACTGCCACTGCGATCGGCACGTTGTAGATCTGGATGTTGTGGAGTAGCTGGGTAGTGAAGTGGTCCTAGCGACAATATGAGGCAGACAGACCTCGTAGGTAGCATGTCATGCCCCTTTATCGTGCCCTTTGTGGCAACTTGCATCACTGTTGGATTGGGGAGTTCGGCCTTGCAGTTTGCAGCAACTTATGTATAATATTTTGGAATTTCTGGTCGGATGGCCTGGTTACTGATCAGTGTGTTAGAACCAGGGTTTCATGGTTCATAACAGTAGCATGGTTGGTTAGGAACCAGTCTATGGTGCGAGAAGTCCTGGGATCAAATCCTGGCTTGGGAATGGTTTTTCTTTTGTCCCTTCAACTTACTTACTCTCATTGTTTTAAGACCTCGTTGTTAAATGACTATAAAACCTTCTCACCACACATTCATTGTATGGCTTTTGTCATGTAATTATAGACATTACAGTATGTGACGTGAAACCAAGATTGAGGTATGCAAGGCACTGCAATATTCAGACCATGATTATGGTGCATATATAATTTCTCTTTCTGTTCTGTAAAGTTTTTTCTTGTGAGAAATTTTAATTGGCTGTCTTTTATAATTAAATTCAATAATCAGGCTATATCTTTAGTTTTGAATTTGCTCTACCATTTTTATTTAACCCCCTAGTAGATCAGTTTTTTTCTTAGATATGTATATTTTCAAAGTATAACCATTCAACAAACTGGTTTTTTTCTTGTAGCATACCACTATTAATAGTTATCTGCTAGTGTTCCTTACTTTATTTAGGTGTAGTAACATTTTCGTTTAGCCAATTATAATTTTATTGAATCAAATTAATGCCTACACAAAGAAAAATGTGTACTGTACTTAAAATTAAATATTTGGACAGCTGCAAAATCTTATTGTCTATAACTTTAATTTTCTATTACTTTTTACTGTTGGTTTTGTAATTATATACTTCAATGCAGCTATAACTACATTTTAACTCCACAAGTTTTTCTTCAACTCATACTTAACTATCACAAATTAAAACAGAATTTCTTTTGTAAGAAAATGTTTTTGGTTTCACATTTAACTATAGGTTGAATAGTGAAGTATCTGTAAGAAAATATTAGTGACTTTGTGCGTTCTTTTCTGGTCATAACGGAAATTAAAAATTATAAGGTGTGAATTAGCGCTAGGGACTTTAGGACAAGTGACTTTAGGGCTACTGCATGTTCAAAGGCGAGGAAATTTTAGAGCAAATTACTTAAGGGCTACTGATGCGTGTCCGCCGAGTGTGCACACGTCAGCTAACTGCTGTCTTTCCGTTCTTATTTCGAGATCAACGTGGACTCCCCATCACTGCATCTCTACATCGAGATTGGTTGTTGAGGCCCTCCGAGTCCCTTACACGTCCTCTGCCTTCCACTCTTACTTCTGTTTCAAAACCTTTCCTCTTCCTCACTCCTTGTACTTTATTTTAACAGACATCCTTTTCCTTTCTTCCAAGCCACACAGCTGCCAGTTTGCATAGCTTGTTTGCTGGCCTGTGTGCCACTATTTGTATTCGCTGACTATTTGTACTTTGCGTATGTATTTTTTGATGCTTCTAAAATCATCCCAAGTTATCCTTTTCTCAAATCAGTGCATCACAAATTAATATGGTTCCACTGTACCATAAAAGATGAGACAGATATGCCTAGTAGTAGTAGTAATTAACATAATTTTTTATAGAAATTTACATTGTTTGAAACATGTCTCTGGGTAGACTACAGCCTTGACAACACAAAGGAAAGGTGAGATTTTTAAGATAAATCTTTGCAATATTTATATTTTAGGTTTGTGAAGATGCTCCTTTACTCGGTAAAATGAGAGCTCCTTGGCCAAGTGATATCCAAATTAAGGAAGCCAAAGTGAAGAAACCAGAAATACTTCCTTTGTGTGAGGTAGGTAGAATCAATGTATGTATGGAATTTTTGTAGTGAAGTATTATTTGGTCATCGTTGTTTAATATTTGTTAAAAAAAACACTCTTTTGACTGTTTTTTATGTGTATTTACATTGTTGAAGCAAACATTATTGGTTATAAATCTGAAACATGAATTTTGTAGCAATATTAACAATGGGGCTCAACTGACATGTATTAAATTTTTTTTTTTTTTGGTTTGACTAAAATATAGTTTTTAACATAAGTAACTTTCAGGAATGCATAATTCATTCAAATAAAGTATATAGGTGTGAAAGTCTCATTGTTCCTCGTACAACTTATGCTATAGCTTTATCCATGCAATTTTTTGAGTGGCCATTTTACCTCCAAAACCAAATTACTGCCTTTAAGTTTTGTTATAATTGCATTTAAACAAACCAGTTAAACAGGAAATAACATGTTATATTAACTAAATATTAGTTTTTTATTAGCAGGTTGGCAGGTGCTCTTTATGATGGTACCCAGCAAGTACAGACACAAATATTAACTACATCAAAAGGGGTGATAAACCTGATAATGCAGTATACATATTATAATCAACTACTCAGCCACTACACTATTTTGTTTCTCAGTTGATTACTCAATTGCTGCAGCTTTGAATGGTGTATGCAGTACTGCACTGTTTCTTTTAACAATATAATTGTTTAATTAATATAACCAGGAACATTATTAAAATATATTTTTTAGCAATAAAAATTTTATAACGCCTTGCTCTCCTCTTTCTCTGACAGACATAATTACTGACTACATCAAAAGTTATAAAAAAAGGCTTAAAAGACCAGAGTTGGAGATAATATAATCAAATTAATTTTTATGTCAGAAGCAATTAAATATGGACAGCATGGATGCTATATAATTGGTAAAACTTTCTCTTGCTTGTTGTTTTTGAGTAACGTTAATGGAAAATGTGGACTTTAATTATGTACTTAATGGGTATAAATGTGCTATAAACTGAAGCCAGAAACTAATCACAGTCCGAAAAACTCGTAGGCTGTTAGGGTTCTGCGAATCTGAAATTTTGTGAATTAATTAAATCTCAAATTATGTATTAAAAGATTCACGAATCACGAGTCTTGAACTGTTTGAATCGTGTAGAAATTTTTTTTTCATTCTACGAAAACTAATGTTACCCAGAGTCAGGATAATAAATACTTGAATGTACCTCACGAATAATTTTTTGTATTATGCCCTGCTTGAAAAATTTAACATGTTGTTTGATTTTATTTACCTACAGAAAAATTTCTTATATTTTATTTCTTGTATTTCATAAGGATATCTACATGTGGTAATAATACAAACATATTACATCTAACAGTAGGCCTGTGTACTGTATAGTTTACATTATTAGGTTATATTTAGGTTAGGTTATGTTGGTTTGTCTGCAGTAGAAGTGTTGAATGTTAAAAATGCAAGTAAAATTTATTGAAATTCTTTGTAATTGGAGAAAGTGTGTCAAAAATGTAGTATTCTGTAACTATTAAGAATAGCTACTGATTATTTACAAACCAAAATATGGATTTTAGAGGTATAACTTACTATTGAGAAATGTTTGTATTGATAGTAGTCGTGCTTAAAAAAAAATTTTGTTATGTTAGGTTAAGTTGGTTTGGATTAGGTTTTCTTACTGACCTAATATCTAATTTTGTTGTGTTTGCATTTGACACCTCAAAATATTTCCATAAGTCCGTTTGTCACATTCCATGACCGTCAATATTAAGATCATGTACATGCTCGCTATCGTTTTATTCTGGGTTGTCTCATTTAATTTTTAAAACTCAAAAGTCAGATGTTTATATCACCGGACAATGTCGCATACTAGCCTACAATTTTTAATTGTTCCACTACTGTTTAAACAATTGTAGCATTGCAGTATTACACGTAATATCTATTGTTGACGTGCAATTATATTGATAGCGGTATTGTGTATAGCTAATGATGCCACAGTCACCATTTGCTATTTTCATAACAACATTGCAGAGTGTTTACCATATGCATAAAATATTATAACACCTAATCATATGGGTAAACTCAAAAATAATAATTATTTTTCCTCAAGATCAGTCAGTTGTGGTTGTGGTTTTTTTATAATGGCCCTGTATAATTGAATATTATAACAATTGAATGATAGAGTTTCATTTATCATGGTACTTTAGTTATCATCATTGATAACATGTGCTGGTTTTTTTTAATCATTGAGATCCCATGGATCATAGTAATTAAATTTAAATTATGTGATGTAGGTACTAAAATCAGATTACTCCGGTAGAATAGTGTATATCTGTTAGACAAATGTTTTTAAGGTCGGGTTCGATTGGTTTGAACGAAAAGAAACTCAAACAATTTTATTCGAGATTAGTTATTTTTGATGCTTCACATAACCCAATAGGCTGCCAGTATAGCTTACACAAACATGTAGTTACAAGCAAGATAATCTGTCACAGGAAAGCGACAGAAGGTTCTAGGGAGTAACGGGGTGGTGAGCTAGAGGTGGTGGTGTAGCTACAACTGATAATAAAAGTTTGCTGCACACAGTCATGAAACATGCTGCAAGCCTGTTTCACATGATCTCACTGTACTTATTCTGCTCGTTTAATTACTATATTTCATAGAATATTTATAAAATTTTTTGATAGTTCCTCAAAATTACTTATTATTATAAGAGTGATCTTGAATTACAATGCTATGTATAGTTGGATTTTTCAGTTTGATGAAAAATTTGAAAGCAAGGTATTTTTCATTCTATTAATATGACCTCATGCAAAAATTCTTAAAGTAATCCTAGATTTATTTTGAATTAGTACTTATTTTTAGTTATAAATTATCCAATTTTATTTAAGAAATTTTCATTGGTATGTACCATTATTTCTTTTTTGAATACAGGTACTGATATCCCAATACCACACTGCAGATACTGATGTGATCCCTCAGTTATGTATTTTTGTCTGTTGTATATTGTGCAATATTAAAATATTTAGAATAATTAAATTAAAAGTGCTAAAATGTACTCTTGAAATAAATTAATTTAAAAAGTTACATATTACAAACATAAGTATTAAAATTGTTACCTTTAGTTTTAAAATTAAATTGTGTGTATACTAATTCTTGATAAATATTTGCTAAAAATTGATTTCATTTCCTCAATGTAGGCTCAGTGCTCTACAAGAGAAAGTGATTTGTGTACTCTGTAGACAGGCATCATTTTGTGTAGCAGTCTGTAATGTTTCGCTGCTCAATGACTCAAGATCTTGCAGTAGCTGCATTATGTACAAGATACTTTAAATTTACCTATCAAATTTTCTGGGTGATAGGATAAACAGAATGGAAAGTTATTGCACTCTCTGATATTTCACAGTAACTGATAAAACTATTCTACTGTTTGATCAATATATGTTGAAGCATGACCGAGTCATTTATTACATAGCATTAAAAAAAATTTGGCCTGAAAGTGGCTTAGTTATGTTCAAAAAAGATCCCAACGAAAACTACATGGCTTAATCATATAAAGGTGGGGACACATGGCTTAAGCTTATGAAGGTGGGGACATTGTCTTCCCCAATGCTCTGCTGGCCTCCATGCATCGGAAGAAACAATGTAAAATTTAAAGAAGATAAAGTTTATGACTGTCTAAAACAACTTAGTATGAAAATAGGACCACATGTGTTATCTGTACATATTACATTCACCATGCTCAAACCATTTTATATTGAGATCTCGGGCTGCGACCCAACTCTCAGAAACCTTGGCATGGAACACTAAAATGAACAAACCCACTCCTGGTTCTTCCCAACAAGTCCAGCAGAATCACATGACTTCCCTCATCCAATCAGAACATTGCATGATCTAGTGACAGACATCTTAGGCAAGAAAACCAATATGAAAGACTTTGGGAGCAAATAACTCTGACCTCATATTTAGAATAAGTATCCTGTAACCTTCTATAACATTATAGAAGCCTCCAGGGATATTATACCTTATAAAAACCACAATCAACCACCTAAAATGCCAAAACACGTGTCTAAACAATTAATTCTGGGTCATTTTCTGTTATAAATTATAATCAGAAAATATTTCAAAACATACTCAAATCTGGATATTAGTCAAGGACGTGGACTAATGTGCTTTATGGGGTTGTAAAGACATATATTACACAACAAAATTTTTTTTAAAAAATATGACTTATAATGTCTGAGAAATTGTAACTGAAATAACAATAGGGAGGGGGGGGCATTTACTTTCACATATTATCACTTGCTGTGTACTTCAGAACTTTCTAAGAAGATCCCACGTAATTTTGCAGAAAACCATTTTTACGCTACGGGCAACGGTTTTCGACTAATGAAGTTATATTTTAAAAAGTTGAGATGGCGCATGGTTGCATTTCGCGCACACGTGCTTTGTGTGTTCAGTTGGTACACAAGGGCATTATTTATTGAAATTATTAGTCATAAAAATAGTATTTTAAATAATCAGTTCTGAAGGTCGAGCGGTTAGAGTGCTCGTCTCTTGCCCAGATGAACTGGGTTCAATTTCCAGCATGACCATAGGCCTGGTGTTTTCTCTATAAAACAGCTGCCCGGCTGCGGCTTCCACCGCAAAACAGCTGCCCGGCATTTAGCAGCTAGCGTACTCAATAACAGTGTAAAGAGCGTGCGCAATACGCGTAATTCCCATCGCAAAGTATTGCACGGGATACGAACCAGTAACTCACCCCTCCCACACCCCAAACTTTATACAATACCTGTGTTGTCAGCAAGTGTTTTCCTCGCTTTTTTTATTCGCGTTCGCAAATTAGATAAAAACAATCCTTGATGCAGATTATATATCATGCTAAAATTTCAGCTCAATTGGTGCAGAACTTTTTGAGTTTTTGAAGCGTACACAAACCAACATAACATTTATATATATATATATATATATATATATATATATATATATATATATATATATATATATATATATATATATAGAGAGAGAGAGAGAGAGAGAGAGAGAGAGAGAGAGAGAGTTATAGACAGAGAACGAGAGATGGGATAGAGAGAAAAAGAGATACTGTTTTCGAAAACCCATTTTACCCTTACTCTAACTCAAATAATTTGGAAGGAAGGGTCTGTGTACCTCTATCACGTGAAGTGTTGATGACCTTGGTCA
>PNEQ01084456.1:0-30491 GCA_003012365.1 Medauroidea extradentata | reverse complement strand
TCGGCCCAGTCTATCTCTGAGTCCGGAATGCGTGGATTCATACAGACTGCGCCGCGAGTGTCCACTTTAACCGTTGTCATATCGTCGTACCAGGTCTAAGCAGAACTGCACAAACGTGAAAGGTAAGTACTCATTTCATAAAACAAGCCCTCCACATATCTCTGCTCAATAACAGACATTGTTAATTTCGATGTAGAATGAAACCAATATACGTAAAAATAACAAACGTGACGGGAGACAAATGAGATGCAGGTCGACCATATGCGTCTCAAGTTGTTCCATCTTCATCCGCCCTATCTCACACGTGTCTGTATCCGCGTTCGTAACTGCTTATTACGTTTCTAGAGTTGGCAGTTTAGGATGTTGTTTCCTAGATTTATTGGTTATAATGTTTGCGTACTTGTTATTAATTGTAATGATTAAACTTGAAATTCAGAGCCAGTATTGACGTAAAACATAATTTATCGTTTTTTTTTTTTTTAGCTAAGGTAAGGTTAATTCTACTTTAGGCTAGAAAGAAAATGTGTTTTATTATGGGATAGTTTGGCACAGGGATAATTTGTGCTGCTATCGCTAAGGTGTAGACGTGTTCGTATTTCAATGTGTTTAGTTAATTGTCATTAATTTTTTTACACTTCTTCGTTGAATAAATCGTCAGTTCCTTATTCCAGACAAATTATTTAGCTGTATTTTTACTCTCTACAGTATGCATTCTACGCTAAAATTATTGATTACTTTTAGGGTTGTTTGTTTTTAAAAATACGAAATCTATTTTTAAATTGAAATTTGTTACTTACATGCAAATTTACACTATTGTATTTAAATTTTCATTAAAACTGTATAAAATAGATGTATGTATTTTTTTTTCAGCCGAAGTGTGGAAAATGAAACATAAGTAAAGAGCAGCAGACGCACTTATGGAGGGGTCTCGGTGGCCGAATGGTCTGACCATTCGCCTCCCACCAAGGCGATCCGGGTTCGATTCCTGGATTTTCGCATGTGGGTATCGTGCCGGACGACGCCGTTAGTCGGCGCGTTTTCTCGTGGATCTCCCGTTTTCCCCGCCCTTTCAATCCAGCGCGGCTCCATACTCACCTCACGTCACACATCACCAGCTTTAAAGACCTCGAAGTTTAACGCTGACCAAACTCGGTCGCTCACGAATTTACGGACATATTTGGGAATTTAACATTCTACTTCAGCTCAGTAAATTTTACACCCTAATCCTGAAATACTTACTGCACTAACCTGGTCACATAGTTGATTTAGTTTCGAATGTGGCTTGTGTCTGCGGCGCGCCGTGTCAAAACTGTCAGCGCACCACCTCTGGGCGAATGAAAGTACGTTTCAATGGATTGATTTTGATGATAATTTACTCAAACAAAAAGTGGACTGCAGGAGAGGAAAACTACCACACGAAAATGTTTCTTACTTTCGATTTTTAAACCGAGTGAGGTGGCGCAGCGATAACGTGTTGGACTCGCATTCGGGATGACCCGAGTCCGATCCCCGGCTTCGGTCATCCTGATTTCGGGTTTACATGGTTTTCCGAAATCGCTCTGGGCGAATGTTGGGATGGTTCCTTAATAAATGCCACGGCCGACTGGACTCTATTTTAGAGCGGGAATATATGAATATTTGCTAAGTTTTAATATAGCATGTCCTTATCTGACGTTATTCGTTAGTTACTATCGTGTGTCACTTCAGACTGGACCAATGATAACTCTGGTGCTACTAAATGTTTGTGATTCGTCATTACTACTCGACCACGACAACTAGTCCTCCCGTGAGGGGAAGAAGCGTGGCGCTAGCAGTAGGTAGACACGTCACAGGGAGGGGAAATGTACTGCGCCTGACATGAGTTCATGGCACACGGTCAGTGGAGACGTAGCGCTACGAAAACCGAGCCAGCTGCCTGTGCCACAGTATTATGACCGGTGCTGTCGCACGCCACGCCAGTTGCGCGCGGTCGTCAAGGACAATACAGCGGTAGTTCGCTCTTCTCCCGCGGGGCTAGTTGTCGTGATCGAGTAGAACATAACTACATTACCATCCTCCAATTATGCGAGGAGCAGGTCACTACACGGTTTTATCAAATACTGCGGCAAGATACATTCTTGCGATATTACACCACCTATACTTATTTTTTCGCATATCAGTCCAACGTTCTTATATAAAAACTGAGTGCAATGTTCGGTTGAGTCAGGAAAAAATATGTTTGGCACAAATGAAGACGTGTTTTGTACAAAAATGTTTCTAAATTTAAATCGAGGTCCAAACGTTATTGCAGCACTAAATCGTCCCAGAAAACAAGAAGAGATAAAATAAATAATAACCAGGAATAATAGCAAATAATCTTCTAAAGTAAGGACATAATATGCATCCTCATATGCTATACATAAATTATAAGAAAACTTACTGACACAGTCGACGTTCGTTTATATTCAAACAATTACTAAATTTGTGACGACCAAAAAATATATTGACTAACGTAACTACTGTTTAATCTAAACTACTTCTTCCTTATGTCAAAAAATACAGTATCCTATATTTTCGCCCGGTAGCAATATTTTTTTATATCAAGTACACATTTATTTGGCACCAAATAATTTCAGTGTAAAATATGCCGTACTCCCCAATTTGTGAATTCCGACTTGTTCCCATTTGACGCTGGTGTATTATAAGTCAAGTTGAATGCCAAGAACTTATGTACCACTGTCACTTCTGTGATTGGGCGATGTCTGTCTTCGTACGCATTTGATGACTGCAAGCCAGTATTAAATAAGTACAGACATGTGAAATTCGTGTTATTTCTTGCCACCCGGTTGGACTGCAAATTGTTATATACTCGTCTAACTTCCCTCATGGGCAAAAAAAGCCGTGGTCTGCCGGGTAACATGTAACTGTGCAGTAATTAAAAGTTGCAGGTTTGAGTGACGAGCCTTTTTTTAAAGCGTTTACACATGTAGCTGAAATCACATACTGGCTGCGGCCAGTGTCATCTCATACTGCAATCCTGTATATATATAATATATATATAATATATATTATATATATATATAATATATATATAATATATATTATATATATATAATATATATATAAAATATATATAATATATATAATATATAATATATATATATATATATTATATACAGGATGTTCCGTGAGTAGACGTCAATAAAGAGGTGGGTGATGGAGGGGCCCAGGATCTACCAAATAAACAAACTTGTAGGTATAATCCGAGGAATGACCCACCTGGAACGTAATTTGTACAGAACAAATATGATTAGTCACATAGAGTACAGCTTCTTGGGGTAAAAAAATCACTTCGGCAAAAGTTGTGTTTGATACTGAATGATGCCTCCAGTTTGCAAGAGGTAAAAAAATATCAATGGGTTACATCAATGATCACCCGCCATTGGAAAAACTACCCCATAGTATGGCAAATTAATGAGTAAAAACCAGTATTTTAAATAAACAAATGTCGATGCAGTAAATGTGAAAACATAATGTAATGTAGAAGAGTCACGATGAAAAATCAGCTATGAGGTTGAAATTAGTATGTGAGTAAATAATTGAATGAAACTTTATTGAAATAAAAATTCTACACAATGTTTGAAATTAATAAAATGTATTTTGAGTGTACGTGTTGAATTTATGAGGATAAAATAAAATGTTATTAATAAAAGTGGTAACAGTCAGTTATTTCGTTAAACAAAATTGATATTATTGAAATGCAAAGTTAAGATAGATGATTTACATCACCAGAAACCCATACGTAGTTGCTGCCTTATATTCACAGTGACTGCGGTTATGTAGAGGCTAGTGCGCTCGCCTCCCATCATAGCGAACTGGGTGTATTTCCTGAATAGCTTCACAGACAGATTTTCTGCATGCGGGAATTGTGGCTAATACATGAAGATGGCCTGAGGGGAGGATGGGGGTCCTTTCGTGTTCCCCTGTTTTCCGTTCCAATACCACTCCATGCTCACATTATTCACCTTAAGGGGGAGGGGAGTGTGAGTGTATTACGTCATTTTAACAACGAGGTATTAAGAGCCGATGAGGGTGACATGAGGTGAAGGACAACACAGCAAACATGCCCGGGCCCAGATGCGAACCGGGGACCCTTCGCACCGCAGACTGGCGCTTTACCGATTGCGATACGGGTACCAGCACCTTCGTCGGCTTACAAGAGATCGCTGTCAAGAGCTGAGCTGTACAAATCGCTCCATTATATGCCTTTCTTTTCCTTCGTATCAAGACCTTGCACTGTTTCTTATAACTGTGGCAAATATTACGTTAACTTATTGTTCTTTCTTCACTGCTTAATATTCTCAATTAAGTGGACCAGAACAATTGTTAAATGGTCTTATTCATAATGAAAACTGTCTAAAGTTTTCAGATAGTGTATTTTCCTGACACCGTTTCCTGTGCATAGCATTTGACACCTACACAAACACGTCTTTTCTAGTCGAGAACTACACTCAGTTCGCTATGAAGGAAGACGAGCGCATTAGCCTCTACATAACCGCGGTCACTGTGAATATGAATAGTAATAACATTTCCTTTTATCCACACAAATTAAACACACTGCATTTAAAATACATTTTAATAATGTCAAACATTGTGTAATATTTTAATTTCAATAGAGTTTCATTTAAACATTTACTTACATACTAATTTCAACCTTATAGTATTTTTTATTGTTTGAATCTTATGCGTTACGTTATGTTTAAACATTTACTGCATCGGCGTTTGTTAATTTGAAATACTGGTTTTTACTAATCAATTAGCCATACTATAGGTTAGTTTTAGAAATGGCGGGTGATCATTTACGTGACCAATGATATTATTTTACCTCGTGCAAATTGGAGGCATCTTTCAGAACCAAACTCAACTTTTGTGAAAGTGATTTTGTTATCCCACGAAGCTGTACTCTCAGTGACGTGAAATGTGTTTTAAATGTGACGACACTAATCATATTTGGTGTGTACAAATTTCGTTTCACACGGACTATTACTTTTTCCACCATCAGTACACACTTAGGTCAGGGTAGAGAACAGCTAATTGTTTTTTTTTAAATTCACAACATTAAGACGGTTGCGAATCGAACTATACAAGTGTGTTTGGTAGGTCTTGGACCCCCCTACCACCCACCTCTTTGTTGACGTCTACTCCCGGAACATCCTGTATAGGACTACTAAGTATAGTCTGTTAACAAATAATAACTCGAATTTTGCAGGTCAGTATAAATACGGCAATAATTAGTATTATGACTGCCGCCAGCTGAAGCAGCACTATTCATGCACCTACCTCTATTCACGGTTCGACGTAACCTTGCTGTCTCCGCCAGACGTCTTATTTGCCTGAGCGTTTGCCTATTTATTGGCAACATTGTAATACAACTTGCTAAAATGTTAAGAAAGTAATTATACTAAACGCAGTATGTGGCAGTTTCCATACTTCCGCCTTGTAAATATGCAAACTGTGACACTTGTCACAATACAAGTCTGGTGACTTTAATATGCATTTGACTGTTTTATAAAAAAAGTTTATGAGCTCTACCATGGATGTCTGAAAAACAATACTACCATACCTACTTTTTTAGCGCTTTTATATGCACGTGTGCCAAATTTACAAACCATCTTTAGAGCGAAAATCATAAAAAGTTCTAGTTGTTTTCTCCATCACACAGTACACCCGGTAGCTAACTCTCGCAGCCACTGTCTTAGGTCTTGAGCTTCAGGTAGTTATTTAAAATACGATTTAGGATGTCGTCTTGACAACACACATAATCATACTGAGCATTTTGCGCTATCCATAAATTCGACTACGTAGTTATAATGGCTTGTGCATAGCTGAAACTAAGGTGTTTCATTGTGATACATTTACCTTTCATCCATTAACATACGAGATAACCTTGAACGTTGTTGCCTTCATCAGACCTCTTGCCATCTTTCAACTGTGTATACTCAGAGACAGGAAACATTTACGGTTTCACTGACCCGTAGGCTAGCCTCCAAAAATATCTCTGTAATCAAGTATACAGCAGCTAATCATTGGCTGTTCGCGCACAGCGATACAGCATGTAGAGATGGTGAAATAATGACCTGCATGTTAGAATCAAATATCCTATGCATACTCAAGCCCTGTAAATTCGTTCATTGTCTGGTGTTCCACTGAGTAGCAGCTAGTGGACAAATGGCCGGGACTTGAGTATGCATCGCATATTTGATTCTAACATGCAGGTAATTGAATTCGCGAAATTTCACCACTTCTAAGCATGACCAGAGATGATGGTATATCGCGAAAATGTTTTGTGCTAACGTCCCCTTGAAATCGCTGCCCAGACAGCAGAAATAACTTGCTACAAGCTTGAAGCAAGCTTGCCAATGCAAGCCAGTAACCTTGCAGCAAGCATGAAATAGCAAGCCCAATAAACTTGTTACAAGCCTGCTGCAAGTTGCCTAGTTGACATATTTCTAACTGGCTGCAAGTTCACGAACATGATTGTGTTTGTCTTCAGCAAGTATGTTGGCCTCACTAGGATAGTTCCGTCACAACTGCAGATGTCGCATGGTCGTAATGTAAGGTTTCGTGATCATCACTGGGTGACACGTTTCCATTTATTATGCTTTAGCTAGAGCCACGATTTTATGGTGAAAATAAATTTGCATCATGTTGTTTCAGTGGCTTATGTGCACACGTGCAGCTGTGCTGTGCTTCATGGTCAGTGACTGGACGGTTTAACTGTCACTTGTCTAGGGTTTCTACTGGCCAATGACAGACGTGTGGTGTCACATGCAGTCAAATGAGAGATGTGCCTGAATGAAGACACGCTGCCAGTACCAACGAAGCAGAACTTCCGATGTGCACGTAAGGCATTGAAACAAAATGTTGCAAAAATCTTTTCGCGACAAAATCGTGGCTCTATAGCTTTAGCATATTTTCCTCACTATGTTACAGAATTTTCCATAGCAATTGTGGGGTAAAAATGTTCCAATTTGTAGAGTCATGATTTTGTCGCGAAAAGATGTTTGCATCATAATTTTATTTCAATGTCTTACTTACACATCATCAGCTCTGCTTCATGGTTATTGTTCAGACACGTCTATCATTTGACTGCACCCATCAGAGTAGGACAATTGTGGCACCATATGTCTGTGATTTGCCAGTAGAACCCAATACAAGTGACAGTTAACATCCAATCACTGATGACCAAGAAGCAAAGCTGCAAAATTAGCGTATAAGACATTGAAACCAACAGATGAAAAAAATATTTCGCCATAAAAACGTGGCTCCACCAATTTGTCATTGGTTTATTTTTTTGTCATATTATTTACGGGGTTGTTCGTCCTAATTGTGGAGAAAAATGTTTCAATTTGCCATGGGAAGGTCTTCCGTGACTATGTTAGGAAGTGTGGTGTGACATAATAGGTAAGAATGTTACCCTCAGTAGGTTAGGAATAAGTATACTTGACATTGGCGTGGTTTCACCATTGCGGAAGTGCGCGATAGTCGTGATGAAGTGTGGAGGTTGGTCGACATAGGTAGTGACTGGAACAGGAAGTAGGGTCACGAACAAGTTCTACACGAGGGAGAGATGTCCTCAAAGCTCCCTTAATCAGTTCGCCGGGACAATTATGCGTCGAGAGCTGTGCTTGATTACTCGGAACACAACTAGGGTGGGGGAAGTCACTAGGGGTGGGGAAGGGTGATGCGGCCAGCGCGTACTTTCTACACTGCAAAAATATTAATTCACAATTTTATTATATGTTTGAAAAAAATTACTCTCATGTTCGGACATGAATTCTGAACTTCAGTGTTTGTGTTATTTCATTATAAATGTTGATCGTATTAGTTTTGTTATATACATATATTTATAAATAAAAAAATAATTTAATAGATATAAATATATTTACGCAAACACACATCTAATTTAGGGTAAAAGAAAATATTCTCATTGTGACAGGAAGAAAAATGGTATTGTTTTACTACGACAATATACTGTCCAGTTTATGGTTATATTCCTTTCCTTGCATTGCGGACGCCATTGCGTAAAATAAATAATTACCGAAATTTTAGTCTACTACGGAACGTTTATACACACAACAATCACGATGACTTAATTTTATGGGAAATGTTTTCATTAAATTAATCGTAAAATGTAGAAAAATTACCATACGTGCATGTGAAATTTCACATAAATGTTTGGTAAAATTGTCGTTGGACATGAGCGGAACTTCCTGAATTGTTCGTGATCTTAGGTTCAGTGGTTCAGTAGAGAAGTAGCGTTCATAATCAGTTCTCAGTTGTTCCTGTGACCGACCTACGTAGCGAGTATCAGCACCGGTTTACGGTACAAGAGATACAAATTTAGATTCCTAGATGCGGCTGGGTGGAAATTTGTGTTCGACAAAATTCGTCCGTAAATTTTGTCTAATCACATATAACCGAAAGTTAATTCAGGTCACGTGAATTTACTTGACTCTAAAGAATAAATGTTTGATGCAGTGGCGAGGAAGGTAAAGCTCGGTTTCAATCGCCATACTGAATTTTATTATTTTTCACTTTTTTGAAATTCTGAGAAGAAATTGTTAAATATGCGATTATACCTCAAATTCTATTTACATTTCGCTACAGTACAGACCTTGCTATTAGGCTGCTAACTTATAATAACACCGCAATTTGTCGGGTAAATTATGAATGTAAAAACATTTGCCATACAAATTGCGGCGTAATTATAAGTTAACAGCCAAATCGCAAGGCATGTACTGTAGCGAAATTTAAATATAATTGGAGGTATAATAGCATATTTAACATTTTTCTTTTCAGAATTCCAGAAACGCGAAAAATTATAAAATTCAATATGGCGACTGAAACCGAGCCTTAAGCCCTGCCATTGTACCAAATGTTAGTAGTAAGTGTAGTGGTTCGAACTACACGATCGCCGAATTGTGAAACAAATTTTACCATTGTTATTTGTGTTTTGTTTGATACGAAGGGACAAGCAGTTTACGCGAAATTTTTTTTTTTTTTACAATTCTTTGTTACATTGCCTTATGTGCATTCCTGCAGTTCTTGTTCGTGGCTATTGGAAGAGTGTCTTTATGTAGAGACAGTTAATTTGACTGCGCCAATCAGATCAAAGTCACTGACACACTCGCACGTTTTGTGATCAGCGGATAGATCTCCAAAACGCTGAGAGTTAAAAGCATACTATCAGGTGAGCATGTAAGGCATTGACACAAGTTGGTACAGAATCTTTCAACGAAACTATCGATCCCTAGCCATCACTGATAAATAGCACATAAAATGCGTGCACATATACTATAATTGGATGGTGTAATACATCGATAGACTCTGCGCCAATTTTAAGTTATCAGTAAAACATGCTGTACGTTTTTCGGATTTGAAACAGTCTTACAAAAAGCATAATAGTTCTGTAAATCCAGTATTTACAATCACAGAATGTTGGGATAAAATACTATTTATAAGACCGTTTCAATACAGAAACATATTTTATACCGAACTAGAAATTGGCGCTTGGTCTATTGCCGTGTAACACCGCCCACTTTTCCATTACACGCAAGTGTCGATGGCTCAAATCATACATATTATATGGCCATACAAATAGTCTAATTCATATTTAATAAAAAAAATTTAACGTCCTAGCAGAAGTAACTTGCTTATAATGTATATTTAGATGGAAAAACGGGGAAAAATTATGCATATAGTATAATTTATAACTGGTACATGTTAGAACGGTATGAAATATTCTTTTACAGTTTCTAAAAAATATTTGTTTTTTAAGCCATCGACATGTTTAAGGAGTTTTACTTAATATGTATTATTTTTCAGTGTATACGAACTCGCTGTGACACCAAAACTTCAACTGTTCCGCACAAAGACTTGAAACCCTGATTTAAAAATCTTTTTATGTATCGTTTAACCCCTGAAACATGCTCGGCGAACAATATTCATTATTTTACACTTGTAGCAAACAACTATCAAATCGCAGACGTCGCCCTCGTTGCACTGCTGTAGGATACTGAAGGGATTATAAAAATAGCTTAGATGACTGGTAAACTACCCCTAATTCGCCAAGTAAATTCACGTTACCCAGAATATACTCATATAAATGCCACGAAAAAAAATATATATATACTGACGACTAAATTATTACCAAACAATAAAATAAAGTCTTTCGTGATGACGAACCTGCTAAAATAATGAGGGAAATCAAGCATAGGTAGGGACCAGAAGTTTCCGAGAAAATAAACCGCACATGCTTGTTTCAATGGTTTATGTACACAAGTACAGTTTTGCTTCGCGGTCAGCGACTTTATGCAGACGTATACTTAGTCAGTGAAACAACATGAGCTGTGTTCAGTTTAGCCGGTAATGTTCCTCAATTGGCTTCGTGCACTTAAGAAATGATGCATCGAGGATGTGATGTTACTCAATGGATAGGTATTCCAATTCAAGTGAAGTGCACGAATGCACATGTAAATATCCACTTTAGTTGAGTGTATGTGGGACGTCCTCTTGCGCACTTTGCTACGTTTTTCGACAAATGACTATTTAAACTATTAACTAGATTTCTTCATTTATGAGATGTGATCGCGTGAGCACTGTATAGAAAGGGCGAACAAACTGACGACCTAAACAGTTAAGGTTATGTTTTATACTTTTCCAATGTGCATAATGACATTTACGTAAGTATTCACATTGTTCAGTTAAAGTATTATTAAAAATACGTAAAAAAATATAACACGGCCGTCAAACACGTCATCGCCTCTAGGCGCGGAGTACCAAACCAGCATGCTGTGTTTTCGTAGAATAGTGTTTTTCAACGGGACTTTAGCGATTACACTTATATTTTATTTGTGGAAAGTATGTAGTACAGTCCAGTGAAGGTTTCTATGATTTTCTTCTACGATTACGGTAGATATATTCTCAGCTAAAGCAACGTGAAAAATACATTGTTAGCAATTTTGAGGATCTTAGAGATCATGTTTTTAATTAGCGGACATTTTTAACATCATAGGGACACAGTTTGAAGTGTGTCTTCTTTTCGTAGATAAACTCATTGGAAACATTTTTAACAGTTACACAAGAAAAAAATACTTTCCGTACCTCACTACAGCACGGCTAACACGCCAGGTGCAGTATCCCGCAAGGGTAAGTAAACAAGGACTCACTGCAAGGAATTGTAAAGCTGGAATCACACAACGCAATTTACAGATTGCGCATCTCATTGTATGCTGTTAGCTGCGCAATAATTGCAATGAAATTACTCTCATTCGCTCCATGTCCGCCTTATAGTACATGGTGCAATTCACAATGCAATATACACGCAATTCTTTCCTTTCCCGCCAAACTATAGTTTGTTGCCCAGGCCTGTCGTATTGAATTGGAATTATTTTAAAAACATATAACAGAGTAAATTGTGTGATGGGTGCGAGGACGAAGAAAGTGAGAGCCTTACATACATTCGCAGCCACAACCTTTAAAGCACTACTGCGCAAATGTCTATTGTGATAGATAGGCGATTTTGTGTTGTACAGCACCGGGTATTTCTTATATTCCTCCAATAACCGAAACACGCTCTCACATGCCCACTCTATTTTTTGTTTACGTGAACAGTAAGGCCCGCGAAAACTCTACTTGAAGTGGCCAATCACATATCTTGTTTCACGCAATTTGCAAGGCATTGCACAAAAATATAGAGCTTATCCTATGCTCTCAAATCGCGTCGTCGCTTGCATTGCATGTGATATTCAGAGAATTTTGTGTCTGACATGCAATGCAATTTTAGCAGATTGCGTGTTTATTGCGTCGTGTGATTTCAGCTTAAGAGAGCGCTGGTGTAAACATGGAATGACGAAAGTTGGGTGTCGGTGTCTCGGAGGAAGAAGTCGTCACTGAGGACAAGTGGTGGGGTGTGTGTTAGCTGGCGTGCTACTGACAGGCACAAAGAACCCCCCTCTGGGCGACCAGACGTGGGGTCCACCCCCTGCGAGAAGCCACTTTACAACGCCACGCCCACTTCCATCAACCCACAGACAATAGTCCGCTTAACTGAAGTGCTCGAGACGCCAGTTGTGCTTACAGGCGACGAGGCAAGTGCTAAGCGAGCAAGTATCGACCTAACAGTCCACCACCTTCAAGCTAGTAATCACTGTCCTTCTAGTCCAGTAACATGCAACATATCTGCAGTAGTGGTATACCCTTGCACGTGTCGGAAGCCAATTGGCTGAACTACAGATTCCAAGAAGTACTTTCTTGTCCCAAAATGTCGTGTAAGCCGTTTTCACTGTAATTTTCATCTTTAGTAAAATACGACCAAACTATAGTCAATCGTGTGGTCTATTGTTAATGATTTTATGCCTTTACTAAATAAAACTGTTCTCCCATAAGAGTGAGTGAGAGTGAGAGATTTTGGTCAGCGCTTAACACCGAGGTCTTCAGCGCTGGAGAAGGATGGTATGAGGCGAGTATGGAGCAACACCGAAATGGAGGGGCGGGGGAAGAAGGAGATCCCGAGAAAACCCGCTGACCAATGGCATCGCCCGGCACGATTCTCACATGCAAAGATCCGGGGACCTACCCTGCCGGGAATCGAACCCGGATCTCCTTGGTGGGAGGCGAATGGTCTGACCCTACTCACATAACAGCTGTGTAGGTATATACGGGTAGACGCGCCGCGCAAGCTCTGAACTTATAGACTTGGTCTTGCTAGCGATGTACCTTAGAAGTTTACGCTCGCTCAGGACGCCGAGCGGAGAGCACAGCTTCTGTTGTCACTAGCATATTTGAAAACTGCTCAAGCCACATGAGCGATGTCTGCTTAGTATTAGTATTCAAATTATGTTACACGTGTGTGTACCCATTTCAGGTCCACCGCTAGTCGTTAAAGCATACTTTCTAACGGCCGAACATTGGGGCAAAATTGTGTTTTTGTGGTCCTTTTTTTAGGTATGAACGTCTTAGCGCAGAATGTTTTAAAAGGTATAAGCGTGTACATGAACACTTTCATCTTCACTATTACGTCATAAAATGATAGGGTCACCATCTCAGCGAGGCTAGTTGTCAGCGAGTAGAATGCAGTGACTTGCGCCTAGAGGCTAGGATGAGGTGTGATGCCCGTGCTGTGTCGCCCTTACCACTTCCGGACTTCCATGCGTGGAATGCTCAACATACGTTCTCTCAGGCGCCCAGCATAACAAGCGAGGTTCTCACAGTGCTGAGGTGAGGATGGTGCAACGCCGGAAGCAAGTGGCGGGGAAAACAGCAGATCCTCGTTTAAACCCTTCGACCAATGTCGTCTTCCGGTACGATCCCCACTTGCGGAAATTCGGGTTGACCCTGCCGGCTGTCAAACCTAGATCGTCTAGGTGCGAGGGCAGTGCCATAGCCGTTGCCCCAACTAAGTGTACGCACGACTCTAGTGTATGGAGTCCAGCTGGCTGGTCGTTCAATTCACGAGATTAGAGTGTCTGTTGTCTCAATTAAAATCACTGAAATTGTCACATTTTCAATAAGTTGCAAGGTTAACGTTGGAGAATATGTTGTGTTCTTAATGTTGACCAATAAAAAGCTAAAAAATAACAGCTTGCGATAGCAAATTGAACAAGTAAGTATATTTTACTCTTTTTTAAGGCAATTAATGTTAAGGTAGTTAACTGTAAGACATATGTTGTTACTTGTATTATTTATTTCTTTAAGGCAAATGTTTTCACGTGACCTTTTTTGTATTTCTTTCTGTGCAGGTGTAAATTATCTGATGCAACGTAACACGTATTTGTTGCAAACCGGCCCGTGGCTGAAATATACGTGGGTATATAAATGAAATAAATAAATAATAAATTATACTATTAAATAAACAATTTCTAAAATACTGCTTAAATTTGTAACTGATATTTATAACTACAGTTTAAATGTGTAACTAAAGTTAATATCAACAATTTCACGTATTAGTGTGCATATAACAAATAGTGTACCACCATTTCCATAGCAAACTGTTACTCATTTTTGTTTGCTATTTTTTTAAAAGTGAATTACGTGTTACATTGTAACGCTTAAACGTATTGTTTTAACAAAAGACCTACATAGAAAATAGTACTCTTTTTTCGGTTATTGTGTATAGCTGAGTTTTAGTAATGTTAAGTGCCGCTCTGTCGGTCACTGTGATTTTACGCTACTTTGAAAAATTGACACTTTACTTCAAGCAGCTCATTATTAATAAAACGATGCACATGGAACACATACCGTATGTTAATAACAATAAAAAAGTTACTTTAACAGCAATTGAAATAACAATGTGTTTACCGTGAACTGGTGTTTAGAAAGTTATACGTGATGTGCCGAAGTTTATGGGTTCCATCCTCGCTGGTGATGTTTAATTTTGGCGTATGTCTTGATTGACTGTATGAATTAATTTAGAAAAAAATCACATTCAATGTACAGTACAATTCCGCATTTTTGTTCATCTCGGTAAAAAAAACATCGTAATTTTTTATTGATGAAAAATCAGTTGGAATGTTATGGAGAACTGTGATAATTCACTGCTTGTGGTTTATAGTGTGATGTAGCCACCACAATTACGCAGGAACTGCACCATGACTAGCGTGGAGTGGGTAGACAAAACAGTCCGAGGACAGATGGAGGGGGTGTACCGAATGTTCGTCGTCTAGGATTGCTGGCAAACACGCGCAGTTTAATTGGATCATCGACGTCTGGCATATCCCTTACTGAACTAAATCATTCCGGTCCAGGCTTCCTGCGCAAACATCGAGTGCCGAAGTGAAGGAAACTTTTTGCGACTGCAGTACGGACGAGGAAATAGCGTCATTCATTCTATAAAATTACTCAGTAGAGTTTACCCAGTATATGTTACTACAAGAGTGGTACGTCGAATCACTTGTGCACTGATTGCACGCTTGAGTCAGTGTGTTAGGATGGAAGTTTCCTTGGAATATTCAGTGAAAACTTTGCAGACAGAGATTGTTGTTGTATAGGTGCCACATTTCTTTTGAAACAGGGAGAACAGTTCTATTTGGTTGCCGGTACTATGAGTTGTTCCTGCAACAATCTGTTACGTGAAACAATGGTGCTCTTCTCTCCTTGTATTGAACAGATTATTTGAGGAAGAATCCTAATGGTACTAACAACAAAACAAGACTGTTGTCATTTCAACATTAGATTCTAAAGTAATACATTACTTCCAGTGCATGACCACCAGCACTGACGATTTTGCGAATGATTTACCTGTTTATTGGCCACTTTCATGCTATATAATCGGTCGTAATCAATTTTCTGTGCCATGTTTGCTACAATGTTGACATGTCAGTCAATGAGAATGGCCATAGCCAACTTCTATCGAAGATAAGTACTGTGCTAAAAAAACATTTTTAGAGGAAATAAAATCATTATACAAATATTACAATAACCATTTTATTTAAAGAAAATATTATTTTAATTGTTTCTGTAAGGTGAAGTGAGTGATGATTTTCTTCCCTCCGTAGTGCTCACACGATAAATACTAGTCTCTAATTTCTGACTAAAATAATTAAGTACCGTCTTGTTTCAATGACTTATGTGCCCATATTCTGCTCTGTTTCACGGCCAGTGATTAGGTATCTTTACTCTCAACGTCTTAAGTTTCTACCCACAAATCACAAACGCATTGTGCCGCGGTACCTTCACTTCCATTCATGTAGTCAAGTAGTGTCACCTATGATTAAAGACACACTGCCAATAAACATGACACAGAGCTGCAGATGTGCACGTAAGGCATTCAAGCAAGTAGGAGCAAAATTCTTTACACAAAAACCAGTAGCTGTAATAATTGCACCCGCAGAATTTAAAAACAAATGTAAGAAATGTTATTGTATAGTCTTATGTCGCAACAAGTACCGTGTGACAGGTTGATCCAGAGATGGAGTTTCTCACTGAAACTCTCATATTGCACGTGTTCTTTACTACTGAACGAATTGGCTCAACGGTTGCTCTACGGACTCGTATTTTCGAGAGCCCGGCTTGATTCCCGGCTCCTTCCATCCTGATTTCAGATTCCTGTGGTTTCTCGAAATCGCTCAACGCGAATGCTGGGATGGTCAGTAATGTAGGCCATGGCCGAATCCTTTACCAGTTTCTGTCATTGTTTCAGTTGTGTATCACTGCTGTCGACGAGACGTAAAGGCCACTTACATTACGTTTAAAAATTTGCGTAATAATTGCTATAGAACATCAATGAAAATTAGTGCAAAAATTAATTGCGCATGTTTCTTGCAAAAGAAAACGTTTTAACAGTGTATTCATCGTGTGTTGAAGTAAATTGTGACCTGAAAAATTCGCGTTTTAATTTCCGCACAGCGTAGATTTCAAACAACTGTAAGTTTGTGCCAATTTTGCATTTGGTCCTAGACATATTGTCGCTTTCTGTATGGCACTGAACCAATATTGCAGAAGCAAATAAATACGGGTCCAATCATGTGGTATCATTGTATCAACCAGTAGCCAATGACCAGTTGCTGAATACTAGAGTTCACATATGAACCGCGCACTGCAGAAATGCAACACGTCCACTTTCCATAATTTATCATTGTCCTGGACTTATTTCTTATCTGCGGCACACATACAATATTGAAGGCAGTGCCAGGTCTCTGCTATCGTGTGGATATGTTTCACTTCTGTGGTACATTCGCAACCAGTAAGGTAAATATGAACATGTTGGACTTGTTGCCTTTCTGCAGTGCGCGGTTCATGTATTCTTGTAGGCTAGCCTGCAGGCCAGTGGACTCGTGAATTTTTCCTGTCACTATCGATTGATTATTCATTTGTTTATAATCGTACATTAGGGTGGTAAGCGATAACGCTATGAATTATTTCCTTATATACTGCTAGCTTACAGTATATTAAGTCGTGTCATGACGACTTTCGGCAAATCATAGAAGTTCTTGGCACTCAACTTGATCTAGAATATATCTGCGACATTGTCATACCTCTTGTTATAACCATAATTCCCATAACAACTTCCTGTTTAGAGGGAAGTTAGAAAAGAAAAAAAAATATTTAGTTTGTCTTTCGTGAAGACTGGAGAAAGAGATGTCAACATATATACATACAGACAGCACTGGAGAAATATTTTTTCAGATGTTGGTATCAGGAAGTAAAGAAAAAAAAACACTTCATTTGTTTTTCGTGAAGACTAGCGAAATAGATGCCGACACACACACACACACACACACACACACACATATATATATATATATATATATATATATATATATATATATATATATATGTGTGTGTGTGTGTGTGTGTGTGTATACGGGCAGTGGTGGAGAAAATTTTTTCAGATGTTGGTGTCAGGAATCAGGAAGTAATTAAAAAAATACTTTCGTATGTTTTTCGTGAAGACTGGCGAAAGAGATGTCGACATATACATACGGGCAGTTCTGGAGAAAAATTATTTTTCAGATGTTGGTGTCAGGAAGTGCGTGGAAGTGGGCAAATTTGCTTGGTGGGACGTACTTGCAATACCCCTGGCTCCTTACATTGTTAGCAACTCCTGGCGAGGAATTGCTGCGGGGAAGCCAAGTGGAGTGGAAATATAGGGTGACGCACCCTCACAACCTGAAGATCAGGTAACTGCATGTGGGGAGAAACGAGACTTACAACTTTGGGCTCGCGTTTATTTTTGGTTAGAGATGATGGTTTATCGCGGGAAAACACGACTCTTTGGTGGGTTTCAACGTATACGTTCAGCTTATCAGTAGATTACTGGCTCTAGCTTGTACGTGGAGTTGTTGCCCTATTTGACTGAGCCAATAAGAATCCCGTTATTGTCATATGTGATGCCTGTTATTGGTCTGCGGACAGCTACGTTGTGTCAGACATACATCGCACAATTATAGAATGGGTTGTAATTAATTACAGCGTTTTCAAGGGTATGTTGGTACAAAACATTTTCGCGGGATACCATCATCTCTATTTATGGTTAGTCGAAACTTCTTGAACATCCATCTCAACTTCATCACAATCGCGTAACGTCTTGCAGTTTGTTTGTCAGTAAAAATCTCATTGGTTCATTATATAAATATATTAAAGAAGACAAAAACTTGTATAGCAAAACTAGCATCGGAAGGAAACATATTTTTTGAGGTACCGGATTTTACCAGATAGTAAAGGAGGTAATAATAAGCTAGAATGCATTAAAAATCATAAATTCTATAGATACCCATTAAGTTTATAGCTAGAAGCACGAGTATTTCGCGTATTCATCTAGTAACAACTTAGACTTCTCAGTCCTATGCACGCACTGGCCACAGCATTGGCTTCTTACCGTACAAGCAGGAACCACGTGATTCCGCCACGAGAATGGTTTGCAGTCGTCAAATGTGTAACAAAACTAATGACGTCCTATCACAGTAATTCTAGTGAAGTATATGTTCTCGACGTTCAACCTGACCTAGAATCAAAACGCGAAATACTCGTGCCTCTATCTATAGCTGTTAGTACAAATTTGCGTCGACAGTCAATCAGCTGCATTTTTCAAAATTTGATGTCGTTATTGGGGACTTTTAAAATATGTCAGTTGAACGACCAACAGACTGGACTGCACAGTCCTGTGTACACTATGTCCTCAGCTACTTGTATATTGGCTGCATCAGTTGTTACGCAGTGGCGGAATTCGGCAATTTTTATGACATGATGTACAGCCTCTATAACTGAACCGTTAATCATAATTTCATATGACTAGGTACGCTCATAGTGCCTGATACAGTGACATGATTTTATGTATTTACTACATATCGTGGTTAGTATTTAAAATCTGTTGCCTATCGAAACTTTTTTGGTCGCTTGAAATGTCTGTAGGCAAGTTTCCACAGTTTATTTCGACTCAGTACATGGCGAGGTGACATGAATGTTAAGTTGTTTGTTCATGTTGTGTTTGGTAACACATTCCCGAATTTCGCAGATTTCGAGAACATGAACTCATAATTTTTTACACATGAAACTCATGTCGAAAATTACAGGAGCGAAAGAAAACTAATTAATATTCATGCACTTAATTATCCAACTATAATTAGCTAGTGTTCATTGTTATACGTTCACAATGTTGAAAGATTGCACGTGAATAAATTAATATGTAATTATTTAATATTCCTAGCTATACGTGGACTTATCTAACTTTTAGGATTAATTTATAACCACTCTGAGAAAAATAGGCTTATTGGTTATGCTGGTAACGTCTTGTTTGTGCAAAAAATAATTGGTTATAAGGAGATGTAAGTGGAAAAAATAAGGGAGGGGGATTTGGAAGTAAATGCATTAAATTTTTAATTTTTTAAATCTGCTTATAATATTTTTCCACCGTTAAATGTAATTTTTGAGAAGAAAGCATGTTTTGTAATTTGTTGTCATACAAGTGTTACTGTATGAACATCGATTTAAATAACTCTTTCCATCATACAAAAATTATTTTTAAGTTACAGCTCTATTATAAACAATAACCTTAAACCATGCAAATCAAAACATATTTTCATCTTTGTAATGTTTCTTTAATGGATTATCTCATGGTTTCCTACTATGTGACGAATTACTTAATATGTCTCTTTGAATTTTTTCGCTAACGACGTTATATATTTCACTCTTGTTCATTAATGGAAACGTTAGCCTACCCGAATACGCAAGGAAGAAATCTAACGTAAGCTATCTCCAATTTATATTATTTTGTGGCTCAACGGTTTTACGTATCTCTTACAAAATTTTTGTCAGAGTTATCGATTTTTCTATATTTTGTTTGTGAAAGAAGACGTAATTTCACAACCATGACGTAATGGGACTTCCTGCAAATTATGTTATACCTCCGGTTAAGATCTTATTCCTTGTAGTAAAAAAAGTGTTTTTATATACCATTTAAATTGAAATTCTGTGCACTAAAATGTTATATTTAGCTGGCACATTAAACAACACAATCAACAAATTAATCTGCCTTAGTTTCAGGTAGAACTTTTTGATTTGTGCAATAATTACATTTATAAGAGGTGATTATTTTTCAAAAATGATTTTCTGAGAAGGTATTGCAAACAAATTTAATCTTATAAATTGAAATACTACTTAACGTCTTGTTCAATAAAAAATATTCAATCCAAAACCATAAGTTTTCTGAAATAAATTAATCACGTGAAGATACGAACATGTGAAAGTATACTTTCTGAAAAATCAATTAATTGTGAGGTTCATAATTTTTGTTTTTACTTCCAAACGCTGTTAGATCCGCAACAAACAGTCAGAAAGATTTTATTTGACTTATTTTTTAACGTATCTTGCTCCGTCAATCTACATTATGCAATTAAACAAAAAATCCTTCAACATTAAGATATCATATTTAATTGTGTTTATTTGTAGTGTTTTGTAAAACAAAGACAGCAAAATTTCGCAAACATTTATGTGTTAAATTTCCACTGCTGAATGGTTTTAATCACAACTGACAATATTTGAAAATTTGAGGAACCCATTTGAATTTGTTAAATAAATAAAACGTAATAAATGGAGACAGGAAAAATTGGCGGGTACTGACCTGTAGGCTAGCCTGAAAAAATATCTGATCATTGGCTTCTCGCTGACACAGACATAGGGGCCCGAATTTAGCTACATTTTTACTATTGGCTCGTCGACTTCGATGCTGTGTCAAGTAAGTCAATGCCCAATTGCGGAAGTGACACGAACTTACACTAGCTGGATTTATAGCTTGTACTTATAAGAAAACGCGAATTGTAGTAATAAAGTATAGTTATAAGTAATTTAAGTAAGATTGTGTCATAATTGTTGGTAAAAAGAACGCAAATTTTTTTGGTAGGATTATATTTATTCTGCAATTAGCTCTTCAAATACACGCAACATACACTTATTACATAGGAAACACTAACATTGGTTTCAACATAATAATACGACATTTAAAAAATGTAACTTAAAACCGTAATAAAGTGACGTTATTTTACATCATGTATAACTAGAAAACAAAGTAAATAGTCATGTAACGGAAAATAGTTCAAATAATTCTAGAAATACGTGTAATTTCTGATGAATTGTAACTGAGAAGTTAAGTAAAATTAATTTATTTTAAAATACTTATATTTAAAGAAGTTATATGAAAACGAAAATATAATTTTTTTCATACATGAAAAGCGATTGTTTTGAGCTAAATATAAAGCACAATAAGTCATTGCTATACTATATTTTTACTATGGATGACTACATCTAAGTTATATATGTATATTTTTATATTCAAGCCATTAATTATTTTTGTTTAGATGCGTAAACACCAACGTATACTCTTATGTGTACAATATGATTTAACACACGGAAAAACATATTACATGAACTAAAGGAACGTAATCTCTATCAAAAATTAAAATTCTAAGCATACGTCCCTATTTAGAGGTAACACTAACAGCTGTTTCAACATAATAATACAATTAAAAATAATGTAACATGAAACTGCAATGTCATTTGACTGATTACATTACATCCCGAATAAATAGAAAAATTCAGAATTTAATTGTGTAGTGAAACATTGTTTAAATAACGTTTGAAATATGCGTAGATATCGGAATAATTTTTAACGAAAAGTAATCAACACCAATTTACTTTAAAATAATTATATTTTAGCAGTTACTATGAAAATGGAAAAAAATCGTACTAGAAAAGCGATTGTTTTGAGCAAAATATCAGGTGCAACAAGACATAGACATACTAATATTTTTACTACATAGTAAACGACAAAATTTCTACAATACACATTTTTTACACTAAAGCCTATATTTTTTTAAAGCTTAACCGACCATATTTATCATTGTGAATAAAATATGTATTTATACACTGAAGTATACATTCACATAAATTAAAGCAATTTCATCTCTCTTAAAAGCTAAAATTCTAAGCATACGTACAATTTTGTCACGCAAGTGTTTCATAGCGTTGAAAATTGTATGTACCTCGCCTAGAACACGTCTTGAAATATATGTAATATAAGCAAATACATAATAGTATTGTTATCAATTCACTGCATTGCTATAACAATGAGTTTTCGAATGAATAAGACCCATTGTTACAAACATTTTAATAATCTCATCATATATTTAAAACTTACTTAACATGGATTAAACTATCTTGTTATATATAAGTAAACATTGCATAAACATGTGATTACAATGTATGCTTAACTACATATTCTGAAAGATTGAACCTTAGACATAAAAAGCAAATAATAAAGAATACGTACTAATGTAATGATTAAATATGCCACGCACGTCTGGAGGAAGTTATGTAGACACACACACACACACACACACACACACATATATATATATATATATATATATATATATATATACTTTTCTTTTCTTCTCGTCTCGTATACATAATAAAGAATGAACAAAGAATAGCTAGCTAAAACATGTAACGTTCTGTATATATTTCAGTGACTTTGAGAAAAATGGACCGACTTGTGGTCTTGCAAAATGCGGTACCTCTTAGGTGCACTCACTATGACGACAACGAGTATAGGCGAAGATAGCCGACAACACACGAAATTGTAAAGTCGTGGGAGTTTGTCCGTTTTGAATATAAGCACATCTGTTCATTATTCAGCCATTACTTGCCACGTGACCGTACTTACACTCTACATCTCTGCAACATAAAAATTAATAACATAAATAATGGAAAATATCGATAAAAAACCGAAATGCGGTTTACAAGATAAAATAGGCCGACAATGAAATATGAAAGGCAAAAACGAGAACATAAAGAAAATAATACACGCATAAGGTGTAGTTATCAGTAGACACAGGAACAATACGCGGGATTGCTGACGCGTAGGCTAGCATTCAACAATATATATGTACTCAGGTAGATATCAGATGCTCATTGGACGCTCGATGACACAGTGATACTAAATGATTAGCACTGCATTTATTTGCTTCTACGTTACTGGTTCAGTGCTTTACAGGAAGTGACAAAAAGTTAAGGACCAACTAACTTATTTTGAAATAATTATATTTTAGCCATTACTACGGAAAAGGAAACAGAAAATCGTATTTGAAAAGCGATTGTTTTGAGCAAAATATCAGGTGCAGCAAGACATAGACATACTAATATTTTTACTACGTAGTAAACGACAAAATTTCTACAATACACATTTTTTACACTAAATCCTATATATTTTTAAAGCTTAACCAACACTATTCATTTTTGTGAATACAATATGTATTTACAAACTGAAGTATACATTCACGTAAATTAAATCATTTTTATCTCTCTTAAAAGCTAAAATTCTAAGCATACGTACATTTTTGTAACGCAATAGTGTTTCATAGCACTGGGAATTGTATGTACCACGTATAGACCACGTCTTGCAATATATATATAATATAAGCGAATACATAATAATTCAACACTTTGCTCTAACATTGAGTTTTTGAACCAATGACATAAATTTTTACAAATATTTTAATAACATCATTATACATTTAAAACTTACTTTACATGGAACAAATGCTCTTGTGATATATAAGTGAACATTGCACAAACACATGTTTACAATATATTCTTAACTACTGAAATATTGTACCTTAAACTTAAAAAGCACAGAATACGTACTTATATAATGATTTAATTTGCAGCACGTCTCTGGAGGAAGTTACGTAGACACATGTATAAGTATATTTTCTTCTTGAATCGTATATATAATCAAGAGTACACACTAATACACAGAGACCGGACAAATTCACGGGTTTACCGACATATAGGCTGGCTTCCAAGAACATGTGTGTATTCAAGTATACAACAGCTCTGACACAGTTTAATGGGCCTGTGTTCAAGTAACTTTATTGTCTCAGTTACTTCCAGGAAGTGTCGAGTAAGTCAACGGCCAGTTGTGAACGTGTTACAGACCGATAGTTTCTGGAATTCTAGCTTGCGCCTAACAGAAAGCGCGACTTTTTCAGGTCTCTGCTAATACAATACGTATCAATCCCTTCAAGTTTACATGTTATAAATAAATGATTATTGTATGAGGTAACACAATCACATATACCACATAAAGTACTGGAATATTGTCAGATATTTCTTCCCTTTCTCAAGTGATAAATTTTTAAGTATACATTAAACATTTATAAATACCCTCGCAAAAAAATTTCCACGTATCAATACAATATAATCGTACAAATACCTTAACATCACACACTTTTAAAGGTTGTGATTATTTAAATGAGAATAGCTATCTAAAACACGAAACGTTCTGTACATATTTCAGTGACTTGGGAAAGAAAAGGGACCGATTTGCAGTCTTGTAAACTGCGGTACCTCTCAGGCGACGAGTATAGGCGAAGATAGCCGACAACACACGAAATTGTGAACCTGTGCTTACACTCTACATCTGCGCAACACAAAAATTAATAACATAAGTGTTTGAATAAACCTATGAAAAACCTGAAACGCGTTTAAAAAGGTTAAATAGGCTAACAATGAAATGTGAATAGCAAAAACGAGAACGTAAAAAAATCATATACGCATAAACTTTTACTTACTTTCCGCGTGTGATGTCAGACTAGCGCAGGTGATTTTCTGCACAAAGTGTCTCTCTGTATGACGGTTTTAAACCATTTTAAACTTTTCAGTGTTAAAGTTACATTAGCAGGCACAAACGTAGCTAACATCGGAACGAGCCGGAGTTAAAAATAATGTGACGAATGCAGAACATTATAAAAACTGCAAAAAATTAAATAATTCACGTGTTTTACAAATGTTGGTTGCACGGCAGCATTTATAATAAACATGTGCTGCGTAATCGTTGAAAATATACAATTGGAGACACAGCAGAAGGGGCTTACACACTAGGGCCGCGGTGGCCGAGTGGTCAGATCATTCGCCTCCAAACAAGACGATCCGGGTCCAATTACCGGCGGGGTCGGTCCCCGGATTTTCGCATGTGGGAATCGCGCCGGACTATGCCGCTGGTCAGCGTGTTTTCTCGGGGATCTCCCGTTTCCCTCGCTCTTTCATTCCGGTGCTGATCGATACTCACCTCATGTTACCTCTCACCAGCGCTAAGGACCTCGATGTTGAGCGCTGATCAAAATCTCTCACTCACTCACTTATACACTGCAACAGAATTATTTCGGGCTGCGTGACATGCCGCAACAAATATTCCTACTGAGTGTTAATGGTGAGGTTTACGTGATGTTACCTGAAACATCGATGTTCTTGGATCATACTTTTCTCAAATATCTCAATGCAGTGATTCACTCGCTTACCATCATGTCATCGTTAGAGCCACGCATTTTACGCGATAAGAATTTAGTCCCAGTTTGTTTCTGTGCCATACGTGTACAACTGCAGTTCTGCTTCGTGGTCAATGATTGGATGTCTAAACTGACACGTGACTTGGTTTTCTACCCGCAAATCACAGAAGTGTCGTGTTGCAGAATCCTTGTTCCGGTTGGCGCAGAGAAACGAGATACATCACTTCCACTTAGTAGGGCTACAGATGTGAACGTACGGTACTGAAACAAACTGGGCTAAATTTCTTTTCACAAAAAAAAAAAAACTCATGACCCTAGATCGTATATAGATGATAGGTTGACCACACGTTGAAAAATTAAGCCATAGTTGCCAGTGTTCGACTATTTATTTCGCTCTGCGCAATTAAACAACGTTCTTTGCCTGCAGCTGAAGAAGAAAGAAATCTCTGTTACGCACTTCCTGATGAGAGAGTACTTAGAGGAACAAAGACGTAACATATTTCAACACGAGGTGAATTCTCAAGAAATCAAAGACCTACTTCTATTAACTACTTATGTCACCAGATCTTGTTGGTCAAGTTAAAGTGGAAAATATTCAGTGGCTTAAGTCCATCAACAAGTTCATGGAACGTTCTTTGAACTAAACTTAAAATAAAATGTTACTTTACGGACTCCTCATTTCAATGCAATAGAAATTATGTCAATCTACAATAGAAATATTGAGAAGCCACTTTAATCTTAATGATTTTACACATCAGACTATTAAGAATTTTTCACACAGACAAATTTAGTCCTTACTGTATTTTACTTATGGTGGTATAAATGGACGCAGAAATTCCAAGTTTGAAGAAAAAGTTAACCATTGTTTCAATTTTTTTATACTAACTCTTCGGAATCAAAACTACTACTCTATTGTGAAGCCAGCAAGCGTTCCATATGCCGAAACTAATAGATGCTTCCTAAGCAATAGAAAATACCTAAGCAGTTACACGTAACTTAAATATCAATCTTACTCTAGAAAATGACAAGAGAAAGACGAATTTTCAAAAGTCATTTGCCATGGGAAAAATATATATAGCCACTATATAAGTAAATAAATAAAAAATATATACATGTAGTGAAGCCACAACCTAGCACACAAATAGCATGGCAAAATCTTTTAGTACAAAACTCACAAACAAAGCAATAAGCTTTCTTCCACAAGCAGGTACACAATCTCACAGGTTTTCGACTTGATTATATCTACTTAGAAATTTAATTTGAATAAACTATATATTTTTAATTAAGAAGATTATACATACGAATACCATTCTAAACAAACACTTTTTTTAGTGAAATTGAACATTATATCTGACGTTCAGTGAAAATGGATTTAATTTATGACATTTATAGAACCAAAAAAATATATGTCATATTTAAAACCGTACGTTTCGTGTTTAAAGTAAGCATAATAGTTTATCAAAAGTGTTCATAAACTTAGACATCATACTGACATTATTAAATGCATACTTATAGAGTATTTCTGAGTGGCATATACCGTAAAAATAAACTCCATTTATGTTTGACGGCAAAAATCACATTATAAGATTTTGATAAGTATATAAAGACATGGTGAATTCACAACATTTTGAGGAGCTTAGAATTTAAAGTATGTAATAAATTTGTACAGCTACAATAACTTTTGACGGCAAAAATCACATTATAAGATTTTGATAAGTATACAAATACATGGTGAATTCACAACCTTTTGAGGAGCTTAGAATTTAAAATATGTAATAAATGTGTACAACTACAATAATTTTTTACGTACAGTGAAATTTGTACAAGTGAAATGCTTGATAATATATGTAACATTAACTATCGATACGTTTACAGCGATTGACAAAAATATTAACATTCATCACACGTCCACTTTTAATCATACGTCAATAAATATAAAGCGTTAACTATACTGCCCACAGTCTGCATTGCGTACTTAACCAAATATTACATCAAACAGTTAGTAAGGGCACAGTTAAATACAAGCGAAGTGTTCGTTGCAGGAGATACACATTATATTGTGATTGGAAATTATAAATCGTTAAAGAATAGTATCTCTGTGTTAAATTACACTACAAATTTAACGGCAATTTTCAATATCCTATTACTATATGAGTTTATAAGTAGTAACAATCAACCCATTATCATAAGTAAATACAAATGGAATTAATTTTACGTAAACTCACCTCGGTTAATAGGTGGATATTATAACTACAATTGTCTTAAAATCTTAATAGTTAAACTCTTCTGTTTGATTTCTACAGCTACTAACACTACTAGAATTAAAACTGTACATTTCTCGCATTTTAATAACATTTATAATGCTCAGTGTGAAACCTTAAAATACCGTTTTGATAAATATACGTACAATAAATAGTATTACTATTTCGTTAAGTATATAACAATAATTATAACACATTTCTTTTCATTAAATATATCTTAACTAATTGCCTATCGCATAGGTCTACTACTTGTATAGCTTCACTTTAAGAGATTACATTTATATGAACATTAAACAGCACAGTTAGTTTTGAGTATACATTACGTCAAACAACATTTAAGGTAAGCACATTATAAGTAATAAGAGTCTCTTCAAACGAACTTAGCTGCTGCAACTACCACGAAGTATGACAATGTCCAAGGTTTGGGTAGTCTCGTAAGAAATGTCTTAGCCGGAATGATGAATGACGAAGTCTTGGGACGGGCAGGCAGAGGGCGCCTGCAACTTATCTTGACGTTCCTCTGAGCAAGAATGTCGTATGTCTACGTGAACACATCTTGCTTCCTCTGTCTCTCTTGTATGAGACACACAGGCATTTACGGTGTCATCTGCATCTTTCCAAAGAAACTACGGGCAAAATACTCTTTATTTCTCAAACAAAAATTCAACATAAAATGTTATGTTTTACGAAAAGCGATTGAACGATGCAAAGCTTGCACTAAACAAAATTTGTCATTGAACTCACATCATGCTTCAAACAAGCAGAAGGCAACTCAAGCAGATTTTATGAAAAATTATAACTTATGTATAGGCCTACATACACTTGGAAATAGCCGAATATTGAAACTTGAGTGAATAAGACGACAAAGTAACATTGTCCAAGGTTGAAACTTATAATAATAAAAGTGGCCACAGCGCCACCTGAAATGTTTGTTGCGCACGTGTGCACACGTGTCGAGACATAATCATTTCTTAGTGTGCATCTCTGTTTTAGACTTCTGGGCTGACCTTACTGTATAACTGCGGTGGCTGTAGCTATACGTCGCCTGTGTGATTTGTAAGCTCAAAATTACAAACTTATATTTATGCATAACGATAAGCCACAGAAGGTTGTGTTTTCAAAAATATATAACAACGAACATGTATCATTATTTGCCGTCATGCGCTCAGTAAGGACTGAAACAATGTCAAGAACATAATATTTTGATACCGTATTATAACATTACTGATTTTGTAATTTAAAAAAAAATGGAAGTTTGCTGAAGTAATAATAATTTATGTTCAACAACGTTTTGGTTATGTGTTGTTAAAGAACTGAAGGGGACATCATGCGTCAATTTAGTACCTTGCTGTGCACACCGAAGTATCACTACAAAAATAGTTGTTAATATTTTGCCGTTAAGGTTTCTTTTGAACATGATTTATAATCAAATATAGAAAACTGATAACACGTGAAATATAGAAAACTGATAACACGTGAAATATACAAAAAATTATAACACGTGTTAAGAAGAAGCTGAATGCAGAAATAAAAATTAACGTGTCTTTAATTTAAATACGTAATAAATTTTAGCTATTACTTTAGACCCGTAATTGCCGTATTAGGAAGAACAGACAATTTCATAGTAATATAAAGATGATGTTTAATTTTCGCACTAATTCTGGCTTTTATAACTAAAGCGACACTTCAATATCTGAGCTTCTAGGGTTTCGAATTTTAGAAGCTTGTGTTAGCAAACCAAGTATGAGATCTTTTCCTAAACGACTTATCCGTGAACTGAACTCGTACAATGAATTGTTGAGTTTGTCAAGGATTTCTCCAAGTTCCAATTTCTACCATGCGAATGAGTAACGTAAAACCAATTACTTATCTACTACAAATTACTTTTAAAAAATTAACATTTTAAATACTTACAAACATTTCATGCCCACTCTTAAGAACTACTTTAAGGTTTACTCTTATGGTGTTGTAACGAAACGTACATCTATGTACATTATATTTTAAGATTAAAATGTACAATATCTTAACAACATAATTTAGTTGATAAACACCGTAATATTTCAAATCGGTAATGTAAAGAAATGGACGCCAATTTATGTACAGTTATAATTGTGTAATATATACGCGTTATAAACGCATAAATAATTGTTACAGTTTTTTAGTTACTAAACAATGACTAGTTAATTTTTTATATTGCATGATATAAATTACATACATATTTAAGACCTTAAAACACTAATTTATAAGCTCTATACTATCATACTTATTTTTTACATTAAACATTTAATATGCATATATTTATTTGTTGAAGTGCGTATTGATATATATTCTTTAAATATTTTTAAAAACAAATTTTATATAAATTCTAAACAACTCTAGCTAGCTACTTACAAGTTTAAATTACAGTATATAAGAAGATATATATTGTATAAGTCAGTGAAGACGTTTGCTAAGCTCTAAACAACCGTATTTGACAACTATATTGAAGCGAACTGTTACATTCAACAACGAATTTTAACACTTATATAGCGTAGTTAAATACGTAACTGTGTATATTCTGACAAATGCGTAACACTTAAATGTATCATATTATTTATCAATGTAATTAACTGATTAAGTGTAAATACGCGTGTATGTAGAGGAGGTGTTTGAGCCGAGGTGGTCTAGAACAAACCACGCCGGGCGTATGTGTGACGACCTACTGTCACTTGGCAGCTGGGCCGCGACTCAAACGGCGCTGTCCAGCTGTCAGGGACTGTTACTCTTGCGGGTATATCCACACCAGTATCCTGCACAAGTACCCTCTGCAAAGTGCACTGCACAAGTACCCCCTGCAAGGTACACTGCACAAGTACCCCCTGCAAGGTACACTGCACAAGTACACTCTGCAAGGTACACTGCACAAGTA
>PNEQ01084455.1:0-30491 GCA_003012365.1 Medauroidea extradentata | reverse complement strand
TACCGATGACGGTACAGCAAAAGGACGAGTAGAAATAAAATTACTTCTACATCGGAAGATGTAGACAAGCCAAATCCCTCAAATTTTGGATAGGCTTCCTTCTACATAGCAAAGAGTAGAAACCGCGTGGCGGGGACCGCTACATTAAACAAGCAAACAAAATATAATTTTAAAGAACGTCATAAAAACAATGTAACACCAGGGCGAAAAATATAATTAATTGAAAGAATAAACTCACCCTAGGCAGAAAACTTGTCGGATTACGACATTATAAACGGATAAAGAACACTAAGTGTTTGGTTGATGTTCACGCCATGATGTGTAAGAGACAACAAGGTCGAGACAAAGGAATGCCTAGAGGTTATAGGCTGGCATAGAGTCGTAGCTACTTGATGTTACCAAAATAGTATTTCGACAGTATCGAACAAAATTTCCTTAAAATAATTTAAAACACACACGTGTTTTAATAGTCAAAACATGGTATTTTAATTTAAATTTTACCAATAAAAAAATTTGTTTGATTCACTTGAAAACAAATATGATCATATCATGATTAGAATTGGTCAGGATTAGAATTGGTCAGAAGTATTACACAAGAACTGTTTCATAAGTATACCACACTGCCTTAACTGCACATAAATAACTACCTGAAATTTTCTTAATAAAATAATAAGCAGTTTACTATTATTACAAGTTTAACGAAGATTAAAGAAATAACCAGTGCTGGGGTGGAGTAACTTTGCCAAAATAAAAAATATTATCTAGTTACCACTACGAATAGACGAACTAGACAAAACAAATAAAAACAAACAAACGAGCATGTGCCAACAAACGGTACAACCTTCATATGTATTATTTTGTGTAGTTAATGCACGTTATGTCTGCCGTTGTAGTCTTTTTGGCGCGAAACTCCAACCAGGGCTAAAGTGAACCTTGCATCAGACATTTTATCCCGAGGGATACAGCAATGTAAATTTTTTGTAACAAGTTATTTTTGGACAAACTAGATTAAACTTCAAGTGATTCACTCGAGAATCTGGCTTTTTGATTGTATCTTCCTTCTTAAGACTCTCGACTGAAGCTATCCGGCAAACTTTTATGTAAAGACGCATTACAGCGCGAGAAAGGAAGGCAAGTAGAAGAAGAAGGTGAAATAAGAAAAAAATATTTGTAGCAGATTAGCTAAGTGATATGTTGTCCCATACGCTTCCTCCACCCTCTCCGCACTACCTATGTGCATCACACGTACAGTACCACAATCCCCGGCCGTCATTCATTCCTGTAATACGGGGAGTGTCACATTTCCGCATTGAAGCATTGAAGCAGTGAAGCGATAAGAGTCTGAGTACCACGTTCGACACAACATCATTATTCATAGCGCGTACAAGGTTTTCCCGTAGTCTTGACGCATCCTGCAAGGTGCTTAGATATATTTTATGGTTGGCCCCGTAATATTAGTAACATGTAAGAGTTAGGCCTTCCTTATTTTTATCCAAGGGGTCACCTATATCCAGTATTGTGAGCAGTGCTGCCGTAAAACATAAAACTAAAGGTTTAGAGATGTTTATATTTACCGTTTTTGTATGTATATATTCACGCCCGCCATAACCAATGTAAACAAACGGACAAAATGCAAATAATGCCAGGCGTCAAATTATGAACTTTTAAGAGAGAAAGTGAGTATATAATTATTGTAAATGTAATATTATTGATTTTGTGTATTTACTTAGTGCTTTGTTTGTTTCTTTTTGGCAAAACAGACCTTTTCACGGACCCACGAGAAAGTTTCAATAGAGTCACGTATTTTTTTGCCGAGTGTGGGAGAATTTTGGTGTTGGAGTGGTGCGCCTGCTAGCCAGCAGACAGCCTCCACTCCAGCAGCGGTTATTTTCACCACCCACTAACCGTACTTTAAGCCCCCCTCAGAGGTATATAAGGCGGGCGCTTTCCTAGCCAAATCGTCAGTCTAGGGATCGGGCATCCTCCCCGAGCAAGCCTAGGCACCACCCCCAACCTCGAAAGGGTTGCTTCCTGAGAAGGAAGCGGAAACCCGCCCCTCCTATCTGTTCACCACTACCTATCTTCCGTGGGTTGCTTCCTGTGAAGTAAGCCTAAACCCGCCTACCCAACCTCTATACAGATTGTTTCCTGAGAAGGAAGCATAAACCTGGTCCTACCAACTCTTGTGCCGAAAGCGCAGTTCGTAAGGAGACGCGCCCTAGCCGCGAGAAGAGTGTTTTCTGTTTTTAGATTACAGCAATAGATATTATTTAAGCGGTTTCATGTAAAAAACAATAATTCTCGACGCGCTAATATTCTGTCCATGCGCCAGCCTCAGTGCTGGATTTGTTTTTCACATCAGAAATATGAGATATTAATGGAATTTTACATACTGAAGCACGCCACTCAAATAATGTTAATTCAGTTTGGTTTGTAATAAATTTTATTTTCTTCACTGTGAAGATCTGCACCATTAAAATACATACCATAAAGTAGAAGTAAATCTCACACATTTATACATTATATGTCTTCATTTGTTGCTACAGACTCACATCATTAAAAAATTTTAGTGAAAATATTTAAAGTAAAATAGACATTTCCTAACATCTAGTTTCATTTACATTCACATCGCAGTTCTCCCTGTACTGTTTAATACTGTTCAGTAAGACCTTACAAAGATACATTTTACTCTACAATGTATAACGAATGTACAGTATGTACATATACACACACACACGTGTGTGTGTGTGTGTGCACGGTGTGCGGTGTGTGTGTGTGTGTAGATGTTCCTGCAAATTAGATTTTTGAGTGAACTTAGACAAACATTCTGTGCATGAGAAAGGTTTTTCACCCACCAGTGTGTATGAGAATATGATGCTTCAAACTAGATTTTTTAGTAAATTTACCTGAACATTCAGAGCATTAGAAAGGTTTTTCACCAGTGTGTACGTAAAAATGGTGCCTCAAACTAGATATTTGAGAGAATTTAGCTGAACATTCTGAGCATGAGAAAGGTTTTTCACCAGTGTGTACGTAAAAATGGTGCCTCAAACTAGATATTTGAGAGAATTTAGCTGAACATTCTGAGCATGGGAAAGGTTTTTCACCAGTGTGTACGTAAAAATGGTGCCTCAAACTAGATATTTGAGAGAATTCAGCTGAACATTCTGAGCATGAGAAAGGTTTTTCACCAGTGTGTACGTAAAAATGGTGCCTCAAACTAGATATTTGAGAGAATTTAGCTGAACATTCTGAGCATGAGAAAGGTTTTTCACCAGTATGTATGAGAATGTGTTGCTTTAAATCAGCTTTTCTTTTGAATTTAGCTGAACACAAAGCACATAAGAATGGCTTCCAAATCAATTGTGCAGACAGACATTTATCAGCATCAGTGTAATCCTGACTGCAGGTGACAATTTTGTTGATATCTGAAGTGTTGTCTGTCCAGCCAGTCAGTTGCTTGCACTCTCTGTCAGACACACTGGAACATGGAAAGATGTCTCGAGATAAATGAACACTGCACTCTGCGTTGATGGACAATGTACCATCTTGTTCTCCCACACATATTCCTTCGACAACACACAATGTTTTGTTATTTCTCACAATTCCTTAAAACCAAATCAACACAGATTAAAATGCACTCTCTGTAAATACAGGCACCTAACATTATGTCTGTTTTACTTAAGACAAAGCTAACAAATTATGCCATCAAAGATTATCCTATAAAACTGCAACATGCATTGTTATGGCAATTAAATGAAGTATTCAAAAAAGTTTGTAAAAAACACGGGGATATCATAAGGTCTGAATGAGGGTGAGGCGAGCGATGCCAAGAGGGGGGAGAGGTAGCCACAAAATTTGCCAGCCGCTATACTGCTTTAACCTCATAAGTACACATCAGACTGGTAGTTTTTATGGTAAATTAATGTATTATGCTCTTTAATTGATGTTTTAGGTTGAAAACTCTATATTTTAGCCTTGTTTATACACCTCCTAACTAATATTTCCTCAATTTTTAATCAGTCGGCCATATTGATACCAGCCACGTCAAGCGTTTTTTTTGGTTACGATTCCCGGCGAAGAGCTCCATCTGGACCCTTCTAACATCTTTGGTAAATAACTGAAAATATGGAAAGCTATCAACCATGATATTTGAGTTCAGAGAAATTACCTTAAAATATCAAATAAAAAATCTCAACTAATATGACAGCAAAAGTGACAGTTTTCAAAATTCTTTTTTAATGATTGTGTGATTTAGATTGTTGGCTTAGTTGGTACAAAACTATGTTTGCAACAGTGTGTTGATAATAGCAAATAAATGCTTATAATAATTTAATTAATAAAATATTAAGATATAAAGTTGGAATTTCTTTTCTCTGTTTCCTGAGGATCATTTTACTTATGAAAGTGAGGTTTTCAACAACCATTTGTAAACATTCAGTGGCATGCATATTGTTAAGGAGTGAAAGGGTTCATAGTGTTAAAAAATGTTAATGTGCAAGATGGTAGGGGATTTCAATCTTACAACCGGTCTCCTTGCCCAACGTGGAAACCAAAATTAATGTGTGGCCATGTGTGTGGTGTCTTTTCGCATGTAAACACAACATTAAAATCTATAGGTCCTACATAAATTACCTCCGTAGCATTATGAAACAAATTATTTATCAATAAGTTATTTTACTACTCTCCGTTCACTCTAAGTTGAGTTCTGAAGTAAACAAATAAAGTAATATCATTGCACTTCGCTAGCTTCTAATTGGCTCAATTTGTGCGTCACGCCGACGTACTATTTCCAACCGACAAAAGTGTGTACAGTCAGCATCATAGGAAACAACAACGCTGTATATATTAAAACAATATTGCGTGAAAATTTTGTACGTGTTATCGACATAGGGAAACAAAAATTACATAAAAACTTGATAAAAATATTGACATCATGTGTAATTACTGTATATTTCAAAATTTAATAGTAATTGTCAAGTCATGACTAGCGATTGTATTCAAATATTCCAGTATTAACGTAACGAAAATTTGGTACTACATGCAGAAAAAAAGTTGTCAACAAGATGAGTGATTAAACTTACAGTAAAGTCCTCCTAGATTATTTTGTACTTCGTTTTGGAAAAATTACATTTTATAAATCACCAAACAATCTGTCGATAATTCACGACACACATTGTTTTTTTATACATTGTAGTGTACTTTCTTAGGATACCTGTGTTATTCCAACTCCCACTGTCAAGTATTTATGAATAAAGGGCACGGCTAGCTGGACGGTGTAAGGAGTAGTATCCGCAACAGAATTAAATATAAACATATTATTACTATTGTTGTAGTATAAATTAGTGAATCGTATATTAAGACACAACACTATCTAAGTCCTACAGCGTAACTCAAGGTTCAAACTACTTTGAAAAAAGCATGTAAAAGCAGAACATAGTGTTTAATATTTCCATGGACATATAATTAAATTTGGTGTGAGACGTTAAAATAATTTAAAATCGAAAACTGTAATTAGGTTAAGAACTATACCACAAACATCGGTAAGCTGCCAGTCCAAATATCATTGGCCTACAAACTAATTCAATCACAACAGTTCTCCATTCTACTACCAATCTTGACTGACATTTTAGTGACCAAGTTGCTACGGTGAAGTTTCAGTGAAGGTGATTAGATTGCAGCTACGGCTAAAATATAAGAGTATACCAGATGTATTGGCCTCTTCTCCATAATAGAACACGCTCAGAAGTGAATATGGTTCCTGCGTATTCTTCCAGGTACGCATAACTATATATGCACAATTATTCCGTCTCCTTCCTCGAACAGGCGTGAATTTCTTGCCACTTCATTTTTACCGCTGCTGACATATATTACAACACTCCATTCCTTTCACCCAAAGTCAAACAACCCAAAACAATACACTACTACTCAAAAATAACAATAACATTCTCTCTGGAACGGCTCACACCATAATACCAATACTACACACAAAATATTTTTACATGCACATTGAATTTACATAGAGCTAATTTACTTATTCAGTTTGTTAATTACTTAGGTTAGTTTATACTAAAATGATTTTCTGTAGGTTCACAACGTCCAAATGTTACCCTACAACATAAAAGATTACTATGCGAGATTTTTATTCTTGCCTTATAAACATCACCACAGTTTGTTCAGTAATGAAGAAATATATCCACATTTCAAAAACCATGCAAGACATTTTCACTGTTCACGTCCAGCATCACATAACCTAATCTGCAAGCGACGTAAATTTAAACCGACGCGAGGACGGAACAAAATAGAACAAGGAACTTTGGTTCGGACCACGCGGCCGTGGATCGGACGAACTGGAACGGAAAATGGACGAACAAAAGAAAACATTCGCAGTAACCACAACATTGACGTGTTAACGTCCAAAAATACTTCGAAGAAATAAAACATTATATCTGATTGTGATATTTCTGACTTATTTTTATTGTGATAATTATTACTGAACTAAACTTTTGGTATCTTCAGAGTATCGTACGTCTCTAAATACTGGCAAGTGTACCAAGAAACTCGTACGTTTATCAGTGCGTCAGTCGTTAAATAACTCGTGAACCAACTGTACGGACGTGTCGTCAACTAACCATAATTAAAGTAATAAACATATAGCATCGTAGATTGTGTTTGTAATGTCTATATATTTTAGATATTTGATAATAAAACTCTCTCATTAAGTGATGGAGTGGTAAATTTATATGTACACGAAAGATAACAAGGATCTATTTCTTATGCAAGATCACAGTGCAGGGCGGTCGGCAGCCAATGAACATGTTTGTTTATAATTTGCTTTGTTTATCCTAAAACTCAACTAAGGGTGAACGGAGAATAGACTATTAAAAAATTACTACTATCGTTGACAGCAGGGAAAACTTCTTAACTAAAACATGAGATTTTAGAAACATCGGTTATTTATTTACGTCAAAAACTTTAAAAAGAACAAACAATCAAACAGTTTCAAAAATGACTGAAATTTAATAGTTATCTCTCATTAAGACAATACAGAAGTAGAGCTTGTGAACCCGCATTTAAGTCTCATTTAAAAATATATGTCCTCCTGCAGAGGAACAACAACACCACGACATTACTGTAAACTAGCAATCCTTCAGGTCACAAGATACAAACATACAGACTGGCCAAAACTATCGCATCTCTATTGCTTAAAAAAAAAAACAGATATCCTTAGTGTCTCTACCAGACAACACCGATTTTTAAGAGTAAACATGGTATACTTGTAGTACAGTCGACGATATAACAAAACCGAAAACAAAAAAATTAAGCGAAACACAATTACTATCAGCTCGATTCAAATAGTAGCCTACAGTTAACTTTTAACATAATTTAAAACAAAAAAAAAAAATGTAGCCCCTTCTAACAGAAAATTTTAGGTTGGAACTCACAACATCTTAAGTCGGCCACCTCTCCTTGCGCAGCTACTGCGTGCTACCGTCTTCAACATGTTTACAAACTAACCTGTAAACACCTCCGGGCTTCTCTCTCTCTCTCTGCTCTATCGCACTCGAATCACATTCTCCCGCTGCCAACGACTACCCATGACGACTCTACACAAAATTAAAAAACCTCTTATTAACTAACTAACACCAAAGTTACTACACAGCTCATATCAAAGTCCTTTCAGCCTCCTTCGAACTGACCCTTGAACAGTAAACACGTCCGTCGCTCGTCGCAGTCATCACAACACTTCACCAATGCGACTTCTCCATTTTCTAGGCTCGGACCCTCTCCTTGACGCAATTATCCACCGAACGCGTACTTCGGGCATCTCTGTCGTTAAGCCCCGTCTATGCTACCTTCGACCTCGAAGCTGCACAGTCTGCAGTCGGTCAGCACACTCGCCGCACGACAACCAACGCTGGAAGCAGCCTCAGCATCAGCAGCCTCAAGCACGTTGTTATTGCTACAGCCACAGATAGAAGATACTACCGCGTCCCACACTGCACCGGCGTGCACTACATGAGACTAATTCACCTCTCAGTGAAAACTACGCGCACTGCTTGTCCCCCTCTCTCACGAAAGCCAACCGAAATAAAACCTTACACAGTATAATAACTATAAAGTTCACGTGAAAGTAATACTAACAATCAACATGACATTGAAAAGTTTACAAGTCCAAATGAAAAAGTAAAATTCCAGGGAAAAAAAAAAAACAGAAAATCCACAAAAACTAGCTAACTGACAAAAATACTGTGCAACATTTCATATTAATTTTATTCCATGTACAAATAATTCCAGAAGTTTGTTTACAGTTTAATAATTTAACACGTAATTTAGTCAATTATCTGAAACAACGACTCAGCACAAATGAAAAAGTGTATTACAAAAAATCATTCATGAATAAATGTACGGAAACATCATATTTTCAGTTACCCACTTAAATATAAACATATTAATAACGGTTGAGTCAATTTCCTTAAAAATCTTCTATTCTTTAGTAAAAATTTCTCGAAAACTGGCAACCTCATCTCTCAATGGCGAGTGCTGGAACTCTGTCGCAATGAATGACAAGGAGATGCGAGTTTGATTATGATTATATTGACAAGTTTATCATTCTTCATCAGATACATAAATTCTTTCAAAATAACCACAGATATCATTACTTTTATTTTGCCTTACAATTTAACTTACTTCGTCATAACTCCAAAGATAAATAGTTTATATTGAAACACAAAAATTAATGAAGCATAAGACTGAGCATGCCGTCCTCTTGTTACAAATGTCTGACCAGTTTCATACGCTAAAATAAATGTTTATGCATGTTTCTCTTTTAGGTTTGTTTGCTTGCTCTGTTCACACCCTTTCTTTAAAGAAACTTTGCCACTTTTGTAACTGGGAGCAGCGTTTTATGGACTGCAACAATTTGGTCTCAGACAATTTTTTTCCTGTAGTTCTTAAATGCTGGTTTGTAGTCAAAGTCCTTATGCTGTTCGCCCTCCCCCCTCTCTGCACTTCCACTCAAGTAACCCCCCTAACTACCAGACAGTAGGAGAGGAAAGCCAGCCTGTAGTATTTAAGACTCAGATGATAAATAGTAATAGTAATTAGAATATAGCATAAGGAATTTTAGGATTAACGGACAAGTAAGGTACATGTCAAAGTGTAACAAAATGAGTGAGTGAGTGAGAAATTTTGGTCAGCACTGAACATAGAGGTCTTTAGCACTGGTGAAGGGTGACATGAGGTGAGTATGGAGCAGCGCCGGGATGAATTGGGCAGGGGAAACGGGAGATCCCCGAGAAAACCCGCTGACCGGCGGCATCGTCTGGCACGATTCCCACATGCAAAAATCTGGGGACCGACCATGCCGGGAATTGAACCTGTTTCGCCTTGGTGGGAGGCGAGAAGTCTGACCACTCAGCTACTGCAGGCCCTTGTAACAGAACAAAATTGAATTAATTTTGTAATACGAGGGTTTTTTTTAAACCTCCAATCTTCTGTAATAAAAAAAACGGGAATGGATTGCGAAATTATTTTAATATCAAAAGAAACTAACATCTTTACACTATTTTTCCACATAATAACCGTACAGATTGAGGCATTTGTCAAACCGATGAACCAGATTTCCAATACCCTCTGTAAAGGATAATGCCTCCTGCCTATTCAGTCTTGTCCCTTAAAACCTCTTCTGATTACAGAAGCTCATTAATCAATACTCTTAATTGTATGCAAATCAACACGTAGTGCTCCACCAACCATGTGGAGCAGCTAAACTCACACCTCAGTATCGACCAGCTGGTGCATTGATAAGACAAATGCCTCAATCTGCACTGTGATTATGTGGAAAAATAGTGTGAAGATGTACATTTTTTTTTACATTTAAATAATTTCTTAATTCATTCCCGTTATTTTATTACAGCCGATCTGAGTTTGAAAAATAAATAAATAATAACCCTCGTAAATACAGCAATGACTGGAAATTACTGTCCTCGAGGAGAGGGGACATCTTTCATAAGCGGTCTTTTGATTGACACAACTGAACCCGAGCTAGCGGGGCGACAAAGATTTTGGAGCCAAACAGAAGCAATGAGGGAGTTGTTCCCAGTTTTGAGATAAGTGGATAGGACATGAATAACGACGGAATGGTGTGCTACTGTCAGGAGTCAGTTTAGGCGTCTGGACACAGACAAACATCATAAAACTTGGGACTGACATACCTTCTTCAATATATTCCATATCTGTTGAAATTTTGCATATATACTCAACAGCACTTAACTGTTCATCAGATTTAAATGTGAGGCCTTGTGAATGTGGTGGCTCTAACATGTATGTACCCAGATGAATGAGTTCCAAAGCACATTTTCCCCCAGTTTCCCCTTTATTTTATATAATTTTCTCATCTCCTTTTTAGAGTGGGGATCCTGAAATTGACACTTGTAAAGCATCTTCAATTAAAGTTGAAGTCCCAAATGTGTTATGAATGCTGATTGTAACAGATTCTAACCTTGAAATCCAGGAAATAATAGCCTGTAAAAAGAATTCAATTTCTCATTTATTTCCCAAAATACATCATCCAAAATGTTGGGTTTTGTGACTTTCAAAATTACACTTTCAAGTTTTTTTGCTTACCGTTAAGGTCTGTAAACTTATTCTGTTGTCCATCATACTGTCTAAGCGTACAGTCGAGCCCCCCAACTACGACATCGGCTACTACAACAACGCAACTAAGATAGTATTCTCAATGCCCACCAAAAAAAATTTTTTTAAATAATTTTTAAGGAATAAAATGGAAAAAGTTAACATCGTGAGCAGGTAAGATTATTTAAAATACTGTATGTTTATTAGAATTCAGCTATAATTAGAGGCCCAGAATTTTCATAAACGCGAAGAAACGGCGATAAAATGGGAAAGTCTCCTAGAAAATGAAAATTATTCAGGGAGAGCGCGTAGATCCTCGGCGACGTAGCCAGAGGCGCTCCCAAAAAGCTTCCGCTCAGCTCAGATGACGACACGGCTATTTGGAACAAGAACTGCGTATTCTGACTGAATAGCAGCGGACATATGCTGTTTCTTCACTAAGAATAATTGCCACCGGCTCTGTTATAGGCTACCTGAGTCTTTCTCACACACACACACACATGCACGCACGTGCACACGCACACATACAGAAGAAATGACTCTGGGAGATACGATAGTATTGTCTCTTTCCCTCACACACGCACCCACACAACTACTCGTGCTTATCTCTGCTGAGCTTGCCACAGCTCATATTTTACTCCATAGACTTTCAGCTTTTTGGATAAGCAGCAAGGATGGTGGACGACAAGATGCATCCTGTGTCAGAACATTTGCTGTTCTGATTCACCTTTATGCTCACACAGTCGGCCGTACGTGTTTTTATCTTTTAGTTTAGTGGCAGTTTCAACACTTTCTGTACACTAATTATAAATTATAATTTAACACACTAAACATCCCATAAAATTGAGCGAGAAGCAATAAATGTTTGCGGGCTGGTCGTTGCATTGTTAAAGTATTGTGCACACCGTCAGGAAAATAACGTGGGAACATGAGTAAGTCACTTTTTTTTGTCTTGGAACGAGCCTGTTTAAACAGCTGAAGGGGAAGAAAGAAAAGTAAAAAAAATCACGGGTGGTGAGCCGTGTGTGAAAACGAGCATGTCTAGCTTTAGCATTGCTTTTTAACGAACTGTCTATCTAGATTTGGTAGCGAGGTCAGACATGTTTTCTGTCGGTACACTGCCGGAATAAAATCACAAACTTGTGAGCTTGCTCAATGTCAATGCATACACGTACACACACTTCTGTTACTACTAATTGACTTCAAACTTAACTTTGTGTCACCGCAAAACGCAGTTCACTACTAGTATGCGAAAATAAAGAAACTACCAATGTTGGCGTCGCTTATTTTTGCCGGCATATAACACTGCCCAACAGACAAGTGAACAATTATTCACCCGTCCAAGCAGACTTATGTGTCTCAAGCAAGCGCACAAATTATACGATACGTGCAATAGTGTGAAAGGGCACACAGCATTATCATCAGAGCATGCATGCTGAAATAAATAAATTAATTAATTGCTACACTCGTCAAACGGATTACATTGGTCTGCAGCGGCCGGCAGTGTAATCATGTTGACTGCCAGCGCATACACTCTTGCCGCACGCCGGCACGGGCGAGACACCGTTGAGATGGTTTAGCGATTGATAGCCCTACTTACATGCCGCAGCGGAGATTTTGGCCCGTTTTGACTTAGAGAATAGTTACACATGGCTCTTACAGAAACATACAATTAAAATTCAAGGACTTTTCAAGGGCTGTCTATTAAAATTTCAAGGACCTCAGTATATTACATTCCATACCTATGCCAAATTTTTATTTCAATGTTTAAGGATTTATTTGCAACATTTCAATTACAGTTTCCTCCTCCTCCACCCCACTCCTTTAAAACTAAAGTTCACCAATGATAAATGGACCAGAATACTCCAATTTCATTTAAAATTAATACCTTCATATTTATTAAATGTTTCATGAAAATAAATTACACCAAAAAAATGATTAGCGACATAACAATTTACAAAAGTCTGTTACCGGTTCTAATTCAAACATGTATGGCTGATGCCATGATCCTGCTTAAGTATTAGCCCACATTAGAGTATTTTATTCCCAATTCAAGGTCTTTAAATTAACACTAATTACATGCTGTAACTGAATAAATAAAAACAAGCAAAGTGAAATATGTTGTTCACTAATTGTGCAATGTACAGTGTGAGACAGTTGGAACAAAACACAGCTTTGGAAGTGGTCTGGCAACTTCGACTTGAGAAATGTGGGAGACATTCTGCTCTACAGCATGCACTGCACGCTAGCTTCTCTCACACCTGAAACGTAATTTATTTTTTAATAGTCTCGTAAATAATGCATTTTGTTTGGGACACTTTTCCTTTTCAAATCTCTTAAGTTTCCTTCTTGCGCCTCTTTTCCTCCAAAAATGTTTTGCCATTAAGCTCTAGCAGATGCAGGTTACTACTTGTCAAGACCGCATATACGGTACTGGTCAAAAGTTTAAGACCACAATGTAAAATCATCAAACGGCTCATAGGACCTAAAGTTTTGCCTTGATATTGATGCCAATTTTTTCAAATATTCTTACAAGTATAAGAAAAGAACCCCCACAGATACAATTTGATACTATGCTTAGTTTAGGAGTTATGAAGTTTTGAATATTTTCTTGCAACCACAAAATTACTACATTTTGCGATATAAAAAAAATTTTTATGACCTATTCTATTGACGTTATTTCGATGTTGAATTTTTTATTGGTGTAGAAAAGTGTGCTTTTTATTTTGCTCCGATTGAAAAATATCCGAAAAATTTTTGGCAGAAAAGTTAGGCACATTTATCAAAAAACATATTTTAAGAATTTCCCTATTTTTTTACGAAATTCAAAAATTTATAACTTTTCTGCCGAAATAGCTGCCGAAACCTGCTTTCTTCATCCGTGTTGCTCATCTTCTACTCAACAGGTGGCACTACAAGTCCCATTTTGTGTGTGTGTGTGGTGTTTGGAGCAATTTTCCACTGTTTGCAGCTCTGTCAAGTTACAGCAATTACTTGACCTGTGTTTGTAAACAATGGGTAAGCAAAGTGTGTCAGACAATGTTAAATGGAAATAATTGGTCTGAGCAAGCGTAAAAACCAATAGGCAGATAGCCCAGCTATTGAATGTAAGTAAGACGTCGATAGAATAGGCCATAAAAATTTTTTTATATCCCAAAATGTAGTAATTTTGTGGTTACCAGAAAATATTCAAAACTTCATAACTCCTAAACTAAGCATAGCACCTAATTGTATATGTGGGGATTTTTTTCTTATACCTGTGAATAATGAAGAAGTAGTGAAGTAAACGTGAGTAGCAATTTAACATGCAAAGTAATGTAATGGCGTGGCGGATTTGTGAAACTTCGTTGGAAATTACTTTCTAAAATAAATCAAGAATACTAGCCAAACTATTTTAATTTCTTTCATAGTGATATGTAGTTACTGGTTAAAACGGTAACCTATTTTCATAACCTCCAAATAACAGTATCTAAAAATTGGAATTTTACAACTGAAATACAGGATGTAACAGAAGTGATGGTCAATAATTCACACACATGGAAAGTAGTGGCCAAAAGAAGCTACAAATGTCCAATAAACATGGGTCCGGAAATCAACCATTGTCGAAATAGAACACTTTGTTTGTTGCAGTTGATCAGTATGTAGGAACACATGGAATTTCTAATCTTTAAAGAAGGTGTTCAAAATGTTGCCCATGCATCTGAATGCAACATTGAACTCGTCTCTGAAACGAGATGCGAATCCTCTCATGCAGTCCTGGTGTATTCTGTAAATGCTGGAAGGCTGCTTCAATCCGCAAACGTAATTCTTCAAGAGAGTTGACCTCAGTAGCATAGACCAGGCTTTTGACATGACCCCACACACAGAAATCCATGGGATTTAAACCCGGTGACCTTGGAGGCCATGGCACAGGTCCTCCTCTACCTATCCAATGTTGACCATACCGTCGAGTTAGAAGCCGGCGCACACGTAATTGAAAATGTGCTGGAGCACAGTCATGCATAAACCACATGTTCAGGCGTTGGTTCAGTGGAATATCATCATCATCATGAAGCAGACCTGGAAGTACAGTACGCAGAAACTGCCTGTACCGATCTCCGGTTAGTCTGTGGTAGGAAGTTTGATCCAATTATGCGGTCTCTGAGCAGTCCGGCCCAGACGTTCAACGAAAAATGTTGCTGATGTCGTGACACATGTGTCGCATTAGGCTTGACATCGGCCAAAATGTGACAGTTATGGAAGTTGAAAATGCCATCACGGGTAAACCCAGCTTCATCCGTGAACAGAATACTGCTTACAAACAGGGGGTTCAAAGTACACTGTTGTTGCATCCATTGATAGAAATTCTCTCTAGAAGGGAAGTCTACATTGTTGAGAGCTTGCTCACGCTGGAGATGATACGGATACAGTAATTGCCGATGTAAAATCCGCCACACACTCATATGACTCAGTCCACGCTCCTGGATAGCAATCCTCCTTGTTGAAGTACTCGAACATTAGTGTAAAATGTCTAACACACTTTCCTCAACATCAGGTGTTATGGATCTGGGCCTACCTTCTCGTACATAATGTGCGAAACTCCCACTTTCTCGAAGGCGCTGATGTAACCTCGTAAATGTACGTCTGTCTGGCTGCCTGTGGCGAGGAAAAGCTTCTTCATACAATCGTGCAGCCCGAAGTGCACTGACATTAGCTTTGCCATACATTAAGTGCATGTCAGCGTACTCTTCATTAGTGTGACCTCCGTCCATGGTGCCTTTATTTTCGTAACTGATTGTCTGTACGGCACAGTGTATGTAGGGAACGAGGGGAGCAGTTGCGCACGCGTCAACAACCTAATAGGCGAACTTATACCTTGAGATACCAGCGTAATTACCTAGGAATCCAAACGCGTTTGGAGTTGGTTCTCAATTCGACTTGTTACGAGAACTCGACAACGGTTGATTTCCGGACCCATGTTTATTGGACATTTGTAGGTTCTTTTGGCCAGTACTTTCCATGTGTGAATTATTGACCATCACTTCTGTTACACCCTGTATACCACCAGAAAATTGACAAAAGGAGAGTAAGACTACGATGTAACGAGAAGAAGAGTACTTTGTTTGTTATTGTGGGCCAAGGAGCCGACCATTTTCCAAGGGTTTATTTTGTGTTTATCACATGCCTGGCGAGAAAACATTTGGCAAATGAGTCCGGACGTACTACAATATTCAACTGAACTATAACACTGCAATTACATGTCTTTCTTTCTACCCTATGACTGAAACTACAGTATACAAAATTATCATTTCAGTAAATACAAAAGCGGTAGAAACAGATGGGATTGATGTCAATATGATTAAACTCGGTACACCACACTGTGTCCCAGCAATAACCAATATCATAAATACTTCAATGATCTGCTCAAAATTCCCTAAAAATGGAAATTATCTAAAATAAGACTGATAGCAAAAATCAAACATTCAACATAATACAAATACCTTAGATCGACTAACATTTTGCCTGTCATCTCTAAGAGTAATTCACACACAGGTGACTGAATATCTAAATAAGAATGACTTGTGGTACAAACAACAATTAGGTTTCCGCCTGCACCACAGCACAAACACTACCTTTCTGGACATAACAGATGACATATACACAGCTATGGATAAGTCACAGATTTTGTTTGTAATATGTATTATTAAACTTTTCGAAAACCTTTGATACACTTAATCATTAAATATTACTAGACAAAATGTGTAATACAGGGTTGTCCACAAGTGCTGTAACTTGGTTTACAAATTACTTAAATGATTGTTCCCAAATAGTTGAATTGGTATCCTGTAACGGAGTTCGGTGTTCAAATGCTAGAGTTGTAAGGTCTGGAGTGCCACAGGACCAATCTCACTCTCTCTCTTTCTCTCTCTCTCTCTCTATATATATATATATAGAGAGAGAGAGAGAGAGATATATAGATAGTTTGCCAAATGACCTACTCTCTACGATAGAAAAAATTAATGAAGACTTAGAAAGAATTAACAAGTGGTGTGGGGAAAATAGTCTTTAACATCAACCCGAGCAAAAGTACTTACACCAAAATTGGAACACCACAAATCATTAAAAAATCCCTGTTACATCCATTAATTAAAATCAATGGGGTGATCATCCCAGAGGTCAAAATGATAAAAAGCCATGGCGTACAATTTGATTAGAATCTTAAATGGGCAAAGCATATTTCAAGGTTGGTACAAACATTTCATCTGCTCAAATATCTCTACAAATTCAAACACATCCTCCCAGCATGCTTAAGGCCATGATCTTTAATTTATTTCAAACTATTGCAAATAACTAAATATTTTTAACTAAATGCCTCGAAAAAATTTCAGACTGTGTACAGCCACACGGTACGCAATTTCGCCAGTGCTTTTTTTTTTTTTCATAATGTACAGTTTGATAGCAAAATATTATTTTGCTTCATTTTGGCTTATTTTGACAACAAAATATATGATATTTCAAGGACGAAAATCAAAAAATCCATTCGGTATATTGCAACAGAAAAATTCAGATGCAAATGATAATATATAAGTGTTAAAACTGTAAGATGACTTTTGATAAATGTATTAATTTGCATTTAAAAAGATATTTTCAAAACCACTGCAAAACTAAAGAGAGAGGCCTTAAAACTAAAAGTCTGCAATCTTTTGGTCTTATCCTCTTAACTATTGCGCAGGTTTGTTTATTAGAATAGAGAATTCACTAAAATATAAAATACAAAAACTGCAGAAAGTAAGAGTAAGATATGCACACAATTTAAAGAGACGTGAACACACAACTGAATATTTGGAACCTTCTGGCTGACAGAATACAGAAAAAAAATTATTGATTCAACTTGCCAGACAGATCAGAAAAATATGAAAGTACAAACAACCAAAATGTTTGATAAATAAATTAACACTGCATATAAAATAGTTAGTATTAAATGTCACTGATGTCATGCAAATAGTTAAAATTTTGTATTAGTAGGCCTAAATACCTTCAGGTTTTGGTCATTCGACTTTTTTTCTAACAGTAAATAACTTCAAGGTCAATTCTGTAACTTTGGAACAGAATAGGCTAAAGATCAACTCCGTATTTAGAAGACTTAAAAATTCATTGAAACTGTTGTAATGTTAATACTTGTAAGGTTTGTATTGGTAACTTTTTTTTGGTTTAGGTAATTCAATTTTTTAAGGCAAGTAATTGTAAGGTAGTTAACTGAAAGGCAAATTAAAGCTTTGATGTATTATCTCTTTAAAGCAAACGTTATCAGTTGATTTTTTTGTATTTCTTTCTGTGTAGATGTAAATTATCTGATGCAACGTAACACGTATTTGGTGCAAACCTGTCCACGGCGGAACTATACGGGGATAAATAAATAAAATATGTAAATGAAATAAATAAATAACATTTGTCTCTTTAAAATCTCTGTGGGTAGCAAATGTACTTCCAAGGACAAACTGGTATACTAAAAAATGAACAATTCTAGACAGTCTAGACAGAGTACACAGCAGAGCTAGTGGCTATCATTGTAGGTATAGTATCACATGAACCTACCTTCATCTACAAGTGGAATGTGGTGTTCTATAGTTATATCACTCTTTACTTCCTCCTTACACAATACTGGAGCCAAGCTAAAGGCAGACACACATGTGTTGGCATATTCCAGGGTGCAGTCCTCCAACTACAACACATTACATAGCACCAACCAGTCACTTTGACAATACTCGTCTCTCTGCTAGCATGATAGCTCTTGAAAACATACACACACTAGCTGCTAAGACGGAATCTACGATTAGTCTAAATAATATGATACAACTATTCTATAGTGATGAATGTAGATGTAAACAAAAGCTGATGCTGCGAGGTAATTATCTGAAGAACATAGTTTAAAATTGCAGAAAAAACATCAAGTTTATATTAAAAGTGATAATGTAACCTCATAGTCCACTACAAACAACCAATTCATATTTCATATTGAAGTTTAATTCCCTTCCCTTGATAACAGTAGAATACTGTTATCTTGTACAAAACACTCCACTGCCATACAGTAAGGTACGTGAGCAACAAGGTATACATCCTGTGAACAATAGTAACAAAACATGTCTCTACGCAATCACATCCAATGTACACTCCTCTAGCAAATATGTAACTCAGTACACTTCCATAACAATGTATCCTCTTTACACTTTCACAGAGTAAACCATGTTTATATAAGCAGAGTGTACCCACCAGTTCATTCTTCACTTCCTGCTGGACTGGAAGAAAGTACTTGAAATCTTCTTTGATTGGAGGGAACACTATGTCACATGGTTCCTGCTTCAAGTATACACTCTCGTCCATAGTCTGAAACATTAAGTGCCATTTACTCTATACTATGCCAGTCAGACAACACCATTACTGACAAAACAGTAACTATGACCAGGGTCATTTTTTCCCCAGTGAAAACTGAATATAACATTTGTTTTGCAGCTGAATCAAATGAAGCAACAAAATGTGAAATAAGGCAAATTATATGTGAGGAAAAATAATTTTTTAAAGTTTTATTTCAATATTTTTCAGTTCACTGCCCCGGGCACCTAATATGCTCAGGCCCCTGGGCATTTGCCCCTCCCCTGTCCCTCACTCTCCTTGGCAGCCCTAGCTTAAGTCACACTATTACTCTAACACTTCACATCAAATGAACTACTGATTAAAAATGTAATATGCCCCCCGACTGACGTAGCATATTGGTCTAACCTAAACACAAATTTTTTTTTTGAAAAAACTTTGAAATGTAGATAAATGCCAGATTCAGTAATAGTTGAAATGGTGACATAACATAAATAAGAATTATCCATACATTTGATGTGAAGATTCAGCTAGTGATGAGGAGGGACCTGTTATATTAATCGTACAATGAGTAAATACCACGAGAGATTATGTTTGGATATGAATAAACTAATTACAATTTAAGACATATACCATATTACACGGCCAGGGCTCCCAGGGTCGCACAGGTTAGCATAAACGTTTGTGAAATGTAGCGAAAAAGGCATAATGAACTTTGGGCGCTAGTTATTAGCCTGTCGGGCATGATAGCACGAGTACTCTTATCAGGGTCGTGGTAGAACACCCAGGCTCTTGACCCTGGAACTGCCTGCTCGAAATTTAGATCACATAGTCCAGGAATATAATGAACAAACACCTAGTAGAGTGCACATTCGTTATAAAATAGTTGAAAACTCTGCCGAACACTTCACACCTCACTTCGCATAGACTATGAAGACGATTGACTCGCCTTGGCAGGCGTTCGTTGCTAATTGCTGATGCAGCGCCAAAACAAAAACTTCCCTTGCGATCAGATGAAGGTAGTGGTGATTTCTGTTACAAGCACTAAAAATGTACATTACAACAAACACAATGATAATTGTTACTATACAAAACATACAATCTAAGAGAGAGAAAAGAAGTAAAACACTAAATGTAAGTCACTCGGATTTTGTTTAATACAAACTGTGCACCAGTATTATCCATTGCCGAGAGGGCAAAAGTAAAGTTTTCCCTCGGTAGGGTGGCAGACCTGCTGCTTGTAAAAAATGTCAATACTGAATGTCCACAATACAAACAAGCTGGATCCTACCTTAGGTGCCGGGGCGAACAGTGAGAGCGGAAAAAGGGCTAAAAAAAGGTAGGAAACAGCACAACGTCAAACGTCTCCCCTCACAGAGCCCTTCGCCGACTCTGAATCGTGGTATACTATCTTCATCTAGAGAGCCGCACCTCTGGGGGCGTCGTGGGTAATGTCGCAGCTCGTAGCGCTGACCAACAACTGCCCTGGAATAGTGTGGGGTGGACAACTGGTATGGCTGTGGCTGCATGCGCTTCCAGTAACTCTGCAGCGGGGTACGGCAGCACTATGACCCCTGCCTCTGGGTGCAGGGAGTGGCATCCAGCAGTCCGATGAAAATAGTCTATGGGTCAGCATCCGTCTGTGGGTCTCGTCCCTTAGGTTACACCACCAAGTGGCAGTAGCTGCAGCTGGCCTGGCGTTGCTTGCAGCTGGCCAAAGGGGCCACGTGTTGACCCGGAGGGTCTGGGCGGACTCAGCGAGGTCTGTACCCCATGAACCCAGAATCATTGGTCGACCAATCACTTCCTGTTCCACTGAAGCCAGGGGTGATGTTTCCCCTCTGTCCCATGACCACCGGACTACTGTCAAGGAGGGAGAGGTGACATCTGGACCTCCAAGAATGGAGTTACCATTTGCTTCCAGACCGACCCATCCCCGAAAATCTAATAGGGATGCCGGAGAAGTGTCGTAAGAACTCCGTGTGTTCGATGGTCGCCACACCTGTTCCGTCTCTAGACTCTTACAGGGCTTTTCGAAACAGGGCGTCACAATTATGGTAAACCAACCCTTGAAGTTCCACACTGGGGTCGGTGAGTCATTAGTGAGTGCCATAGCTGTACTTGAAAATTTTTGAGTTTCTGCTTCACGGTTCCTGCAGGTCGTCCCAACTCCGGGTGTCACAATCACACACTCTTCCCCTCCAGCTTCTTTGGCCCTTGCTCTCTTGTCTGTGGCAGTATGCAACACCTAGTGGGAGGTCATTCCTGTCTCCGTCTCCAATAGCACGGATATCATCTCGATACAACTTTCGTGTCTTCCTCACGCCAAGTAGATGTCTGTAACGTAGCAAGTTGTTCTGTTACGGTATGTGGGCCGCTCCACATAGCTGCTAGTCCCACGTAGAATCGCTTTTGATTCGTGGATTGTAGGGTGTCTGGAGTCAGGAACACAAGTCTTCTGGTATCGTATGTGATTCTCTCGCACCTGAGTTGTCTTTGTTCATGTTTCAACGCATCCTTCTCCAGGGCTGTCACACATGCCAGTTCACCAAGTTGAGCCAAGTTTCTCCCTTGGAGGATTTCGGCCGGTGATTTCCCAATCGCAGCATTTAATCGTGTGCGCAGGCAAAACTGAGCATCCGGAATATGTTTGGCCCAGCTTGCGTAATCATCACCCTCTCTCATGCACAACTAATCTTTGATGTCTTGTTTTATACGCTCTGTCGGGTTCACTCGAACATGATAGTAAGCTGTCATGTGGTGCTCAACCTTCCATTTTGCACAGACCTCTCTCTACCAATGGCTGGTAAACCGTGTGCCATTATCAGTGATATAAACTTGTGGGTACCCCCACCGGGGGAAGAACTCTACCTGCAGTACTCTGGCGATGACAGTCGCCCAAGCACTACTTATTGCATATGCTTCCGCCCACTTGGAGAATGTGTCCATAACGACGAGAATGAAACGTTTACCCCTGCATGCTGCGTGGGTATGACCCCATCAAGTCTAGAGCCACAATGTCAAAAGGTTCGGTTGGCAGTCTTGGCTTCTGATGTTGATCGACGTCTGGGTGTCGAGACTTGAACGCGTTGCACACTTGGCATGCCTTGACATATGCTTTCACATCTCTCGACACGCCTTGCCAGTGGTATTGGTGTGCAATGTTTCTGCGTGTCTGGTCTAACCTAGGGTGGCCCGCGAAGTGTTCGTCATGGGCGTATTGCATCACGTGTAGTCGAGCTTCGCTGGGGACATACATTTTCCATCTCCCTCCTATATCCTAGGTTCGCACCTCCAGGCGATCGTTAAACATATGTCAGTGCTCTGTAACCCGTTCTTCACACCCTTGTTTCCATTGCTGGGACTCTGGGTATTTAGCCTGTGCCAGTACTTATTTTTAATTTACTAATTAACTTATGCTGTCTTCAAAAACTGCCTGATATTTATTGAAAATATGTAACCATATGTAAACAATGGTTAATATAAATTAACCATATGCACATTAAAGGCAGTAGTCATAATTTCCTTTAAAAGTTGGAATAGAATTGCTGAATTTTTAATACAGAACTAAACTACAGCAATCACAACGCCAAATCTTTGATTTTCTGAATACTGTGGCTTAGTTTAGTTAATTGCATCCTTGGGGTGGGTGGGGTTTTAGAAGAATATTTAAAACTGGTGCAAAGCACTGGAATTGTATATTAGCTTAATGCACAACACTATCACATGTCCATTCCATTTTTGTCTACACCCACCAAACACACTTCAGAATGGCCAATCACATTGCTTTTTTGGACCAGCTCGCATGGTCTTGCACTGAATTATTAAGCTTTTTTTTCTCCAGAAATTGTGTCATCAATTTGTGTGAATTTCTGAGAATTTTGTCTGTGCTGCAACACCAGATTAACAGAAAGCAAAAAAAAAAAATTGTACATAAATTATACTGTATAAAACCTGTTTAATGACTTACCAATACCCTTGTATGCAAGATGTGAACTGTGTTGGTTACAGATGATATTTTGTTTCTTTAGGAGAAATATATACAAGGAATTAGTAGATAATGGTCAGAAATCTTTCTGACGTGTTTTACTTGCTTTAAGTTAAGACAAAGCCATGGTCATGAAAATTAAAATTATAGGTTTTTATGTTGATGCTATTATAAATTTAAACAACACAAGTCAAAGATATTGTGAAATTTGGTGCTTTACAGTATCATACTTTCATATATGGCATTTTGTTTTGAGGTGAATTCACTGATAACATAAGCTATGTTTTTAAAATGCAGAATAATTGTAACTAGAATAGGCTATTATAAAACACACACAGACACACACTTGCACACCCAAACTCAAGCTAGCACCACACATCACACATTGTAACATTGCTTGCATGTTACACCATTGTTGAACATAGACAAGTTGTCAGATTTGTGCCAAATGTTTTGATTTTCTTCCAATTTTTTTCATTGACTCGAAAACGACTAACACTTCACGCCGTCCCTGGTTGACGATAAGAAGGGACTTCCATTCAAAACTGAATTACTTCAAAAACAATTTTTTTATAGTAGTTAACTTACTTCTGACACCCAGATTTGTTGCCAGTGTGAGTTTGTGGTAACATCGATCATTGTTCTGGGTGCTGAGGGACACTACAATTATGAACATTGAGAGAACACGACAATTCTGAAGGGTGGTGAGTTAGGTCTGTAGAGCTGATAATGGGTGACATGAGACAGATATGGAGCACGTTTTAGTTACTGAATTTACAGATGAAGGATGCGATAACCCTTGGCCACACAATACGAAGACTGAATATAAAATGAAATTAAATAACATCAGAATGTGTACATTACCAAATTTACATAGCTCTGGTTCATTTTCAGTTCTTGAATATATTATGTGTGTTTTGCTATTGTAATTTGTTTAAATTCCTTTAATATTTTGTGACCAAAAATTTGTGATTGCACAGTAACTTATTTCTTTTTCCACATGTACTTATGGTAAAAATGTCATGTTTTACTGTCTGTCGCTGTGCTTACTTGCAAGGTGTAGGTTTCCCAATCCGTGCATAGTGCCACTGACATAATGTAGCATCAGATTTACAGCTGTTTTGGTGGAGTATAATAGCGGAGTATGTATACATTCTCATTTATCTATTTTGTAATTTTTATTTTGTAGAGTTTATACAAGATAAGGACTTTGTATGTACTCCATCAGCCTATACAGTACTCCTACTGTCTGGTGATACTTGGCTAACATGCAATTTGCATGATCATGCCACTAAAATTTACATTTAACAATAAGGACTAATCTGCTTAAGTTTTTAGCGTGCCTATATATTAATAGGCCTATCTTCTGTGGTTACTGAGGTCTCTGTAATTTGTAATACTGTAACACTGTGAAACATACTGCCTTCATGTCTGAACATCATATGATTAGGTCACAAAATATTCCCTTGTAAAATAACATCTCCCTCCCTCTCTGCCCGCCCGGCCCTTCCTAAAGCAAAATCTTTCTTCTGGACGCAGGGGCACCATTTCAAATTTTTCTTGGGGGGGGGGGGCGAGATTTTTTTTTGGTGACAGTGACCTTGTTGCATCTGTTTTATTAATTAAGCATGTATAAATTCGAAACTTTAATAATAAAACTTTAGTTTTACATGCTTAAGTTAGCATTATTCAAATAACAAAATACAAAAAATATATATTATACACTTAAAATTCTAAATCCAGGGGGAGAATTTGCCCCTCCCCTGCCCCCCCCCCTAAATGACGCCCCTGTCTGGACGGTTTCTGTAACGAGCTCTGAGCTCATTTGAAGAAAAGATACAATAATAAAAAAGTAGTAAAACCACAATAAAGGTGAATATAAACATACTGTCCATGTAAAACGAAAGTTTTTATACTTTTATATTTTATTGTGTGTGTTGGCAGGGAAGAAGGATGCTGCAACGTTATGAAATTTTGTTCAGGAAATATGGGAAAATGTTCCCTATTTCTTAAGGTTTACTTGTAAATTAGGTATTCATGTTCAAAAATGCAGTTTAAGATTTTGTTGAGATATACGTTAACAATGTATAATTGCAAACTGCGCACTGCTTTTTTCATACTTATAGTCTATACAATGCAAGTTTGCCTAATTTTTACATTTATTTTTGAGAAGATTGCAGAGAACCCGGTTTTCCAGGAAATCAGGATGATTGAAAGGTCAACACAATGGAGTTGTCAGACAGTTTTCTCGGAAGAGAAATCAGCAAACTTAATAGCCTCGCCTACCATGCGCTTAAAATGTGTTCCAGCATGATCGTAAATAGGTTTTTTTAAGAAACTATTCAACATATGCCCAATGTGTCTATGTAGGAAAAGAAAATAGACTTCATACGATGACTGAAGAGACGTTTCAAAGCATCATGTCAATTAGAAAAATTATTCCGGAGCGCCTCAAAATGGCTAAAAACAGATTTATCAACTTATACATCTGAAAACTACTAACAGGATTTGTTTGAAACTACTCTAGGAGCATGCAATGGACTTAACTTAAAACTTTTCACCAATATAAAGATGGGGTCACCACTGAAGGTGTCAGTCAGTCGAGTGTTCTACGATACCACTGCACGCCATTTGAGTGTCTTGCCGTAGAGGCGATACCACACCAGATGAGCCGGTCAACATCGCCCTTGTGCCTCACACACAAACACATTTCCACTAGGCAGGCACCTTACACTATAAAAGAACTACTGTCATGTTAACAAATTAAGAGACATTTTACCTACTTTTCTACATAATTGCTTTAGCCAAAGTTTTTTTAAACAAAATTTAATATGTATGCTGTAGGTTAAAGGGTGTTTACAAGACTTAATTATGGTTCCATTAGGCCTACTTGAATATTGTTATTTTCGTACTTGACTGAAGATATTTTACCACTTTTATTGGTGAACATAATTTATAATTTATTATCAAGTAAGTTACAAACAAAGTGTGTTCGCATATTTAGGCACTCATGTTTAACTACACTGACAATTCAATTATTTATTTTGAGTGACTTTATGCTGTGTTCGATTTTCAGTGCAATGTGCCCTTGCTCACTTTCCCTTACACCCGTAGTCCTGGCTACCGTCATTAAGAAGTGTGCATCTTGGGAATCTGAACCTAGGGCATGAGAAGGGTATGTAAGCTGAAGGGCAAATGCCCTTGTGAATTCAAAGACAGGCATGTATAACGTCACATCTGTGATGCACATTTCTAGGACATGAAGCCTGGCAAGGGCCTTGGATGGCCAAATCGAACATTGACAGTGGCAATGGATATCTTAGTTGTTGAACAATGTGTTCCTGTATTAGTTATCCGGAACTAGGCAAGTATATGATTTACTACTAATAGGGTCTATTAACGCTGACTTCTTAAACGCATGGCATAAACAGCAAAAAAATTATGTATAAAATAATAACAACAAGAAATTGGACAACCACTCAATGGCAAGCTGTACCCTCCTCAAACACCTACCAATCTCCTCCTAAATCTTTCACTGCCTCGCACAGGTAACCAACTCTTTCAACAAATAAATTCCTCTCCCTCACCAACCTCCTAAGCATGGACATCCTACCCCGCTCTGTTCTAGTCATCGTCTGAAGCTTCTAGCTGTTATTCCCTCTTACTCTGAATTCTGCCCTTGTTAACTGGCACCCTACCTTACCCCAGCCTTCCTCTCCATTCACCACCTTGTATATCCTAACCAGCCTTTACACTTTTCTCCCATTCTTCAATCAGTTCTACCCCAGTACCTTCAGCATCACAGATGGCCAAATGTTCCCTTCATCCTCACCAGCCTGCCCTTGCCTTCTCCGGCTATTCCTTACCCACCTTGCACCCATTTTTGCTTGTTCTCCAGCTTCCGCACTTCCAATTCTACATACAGATATCACTCTGCTGCTGCATACATAACTCTAACATTGGTGTACTACTGTAACATGGTACATCTTTCTTTCACTGCACTACTAACACCCAGCATAACTAGTGCCCTTCTCCCTTTAGACACCATAATATCACGTACGTACGTAATCTACAGCTGCAACACAGGTCGACTCGCTGGCACAAACGGCACATAGTTTTAAGGTTAAGGTGACATATTATATAGGTACATTAGGAATGCAAAGTAGGACAATCAATGCAAGAGACGAGTAAATATACATATATAAAAAATATGCCAGGAAATTAATATTTACAGACTAAATTATACTTTAATCATGTACGTTAAAACGCATATACTTTTAAGGTTACGACCTACATAAAATTCACACGAGGAACACAAAGTTGGGCATTCAATAATATTAATGTATGTGACGAAAGAAAAATCCAACAATGAACAATAGCAGTATAATACTATAGCGTATTCCAATGACTGCACTCGACTGAACTCGGTGCGCAATGGGCCAGTGCAGCGTGTTCCAGACCCCACCCGATTCGCCAAGTACAATCATTTTTCGTGTTCCAATGGTGACTTGCACACCCCGGGTGCGCACCGCGGGCAAGTTTTGTTACACTGGCAGTAGAGACAGTGCGGTTGTCCGAGTGCAAATATGGCGACGACCTGTGACATGTAAACAATACGTAAATCATTGTCATTGTGTTATTTCTGCAGTGAATTGACACTCCGACATTTAAATAATATAATACGATCAACAAATAGCTAAAATACAGTTGTTATCTTGATAATAATGTTTGTTATTACACTGTCGATAAGGTTAGTTAAGACCACGGCCTTAGAAGAACATCATGTCTGGACACTCGCCTGGAAACTTGACCACCTTGTTATTTGGCTGCAGTTCACCAAGTTACCGAGAATATTGTGTTTTATTGGCGCTGATGTTACGGCAGTCGGACTAAACTCCGCCAACTTCCTTTCCGCTAAGATAAACAATTTATCAAAACGTATTTTTTATCAATTTATGAAACACTTTCTTCGCTCACAAATTTAAGGAAAGGCTCCAGCAATCTTTATTTACTTTATTAATTCAACAATGGGAAAAAATGGACGGAGTTTGAGTCCGACCACCCGGAAAACAGCGCCAAAAAGTACGACATTCTCGGTAACTTGACGAACTACAGCCAAACAACAAGGGGGTCAAGCAAAATACATTGTTAGATAGGCGAGTGTCCAGACCTGTTCTTCTACGACCGTGGTTAAGACGAGTGGTTCGTGACTTACAAGACGTCAGTTTCAGAATTTCCGTTTAGGCCGTCAGTTTTTTGCGACACCAAAACACCAACAGTGATGTGCGACGCAAAACAATCTTACGGGAGAGAGAGGCGCCGGACATATCACTCATGTTTTTGAAATTTTACAAATGTATCGTTAATTAAATAATAACTAAATAACATAATAAAATATATATACGCCTGCACCTACAATGTGTACCAGTTGAGATATCTATTTATTTAGTAGGTATATTACAAATTATCAAGAGTCAAACTTGACAGTCTTAAACGGAATATACGAATATATTTAAGCCTCAACTGTGATCAAACCAGGAATACTCGCTCAATGACAGTTTCACTGAACGATAGCGATTACATACCTTAACAAGACATCAGTTTCAGAATTTCTGTTTAGGCCGTCAGTTTTTTGCGACACCAAAACACCAACAGTGATGTGCGACGCAAGACATTCTTGCGGGGGAGAGAGGCGCAGGAAATACCACTCATGTTTCTGAATTTTTTCCAAATGTATCGTTAAATAAATAATAACTAAATATCATAATAAAATATATATAGGCCTGCACCTACGATGTGTACCAGTTGAGATATCTATTTTTTTAGTATATTACAAACTAACAAGAGTCAAACTTGACAGTCTTATACAGAATATAGGTACGAATTTTTTAAGCCTCAACTGTGATCAAACCAGGGATTCTCGCTCAACGAAAGTTACACTGAACGATAGCGACAACATTCCATAACAAGACGTCAGTTTCAGAATTTCTGTTTAGGAAGTCAGTTTTTTGCGACACCAAAACACCAACAGTGATGTGCGGCGCAAGACATTCTTGTGGGAGAGAGATGCGCGGGAAATACCACTCATGTTTCTGAATTTTTTTCCAAATGAATCGTTAAATAAATAATAACTAAATATCATAATAAAAAATATATAGGCCTACACCTACAATATGCATTAGTTGAGATATCTATTTCTTTAGTATATTACAAACTAACAAGAGTCAAACTTAACGGTCTTATACAGAATATACAAATTTTTTAAGCCTCAACTGTGATCAAACTAGAGATTCTCGCTTAAAGAAAGTTACACTGAACGATAGCGACAAAACATTTCTTAACAAGTCAGCTTCAGAATTTCTGTTTAGACCGTCAGTTTTTTGCGACACCAAAACACCAACAGTGATGTGCGGCGCAAGACATTCTTGCGGGAGAGAGAGGCGCGGGAAATATCACTCATGTTTATGAATTATTTCGAAATGTATCGTTAAATATATTATATCTAAATATTATAGTAAAAGATACATAAGTCTGCACTATTAATATGCACTAAAAAGATATCGATTTTTTAAGTATATTTCAAACTATCAAGAGTCAAACTTGACAGTCTTATTCGAAATATACGAATATATTTAAGCCTCAACTGTGATCAAACTAGGGATTCTCGCTCAATGATAGTTACACTGAACGATAGCGACAACATTCCTTAACAAGACGTCAGTTTTAGAATGTCTGTTTAGGCCGTCAGTTTATTGCGACACCAAAACACCAACAGTGATGTGCGACGCAAGACATTCTTGCGGGAGAGAGAGGCGCGGGAAATATCACTCATGTTTCTGAATTTTTTCCAAATGTATCGTTAATTAAATAATAACTAAATATAATAATAATAATATATATATGTATATACACACACACACACCTAATTTACACTATTTAAGATACATTCAGTTGACGTGTTGGTCGTGTGAGGGCAAAGGGGGTGAGAGCGTCGTACTTACGCCCTGGAGGATGCCGGCTGCTGCTGGTGACAGTCGTGGGTCTGCCGCCCGTGTGCCGAGTCCCCTCTGTATCCTCCACGTCGAGATGAGTGTTGTGGTGAAGTAGGAAAGTGGCTGGTTGATAGGACTAGCTCCTGAAGGACCATGAATTGGGAGTGGCCAAATAACTTACCCGCATGAATAGATTTCACCACTGGTTTATTGTGTTATTATTGGCACACTATATACTGCACGTAACGTGCCTTAAGCAGTACCCACGTCTATAGCCGGTGGATGGCTAACACTGTAAACGCGGACACTAGTTACGCAATGATATGCTTATGTTGAAAAATAAACCCCTGGGCGCAAGAGCTTGCAGGGATGGAGGTGGCTCTACTCCTGGACGATTTGAATTACTGTTACGTTAATAAGTTCCGGAAAATACTAGAAAAGATCACTATTGCAGCTACATGATAAGACAAGATACGGTGATGGTCCAGGAGCCGCGTACACGTGGCCGACCTCCTACATGCCCG
>PNEQ01084450.1:24419-50018 GCA_003012365.1 Medauroidea extradentata | reverse complement strand
ATGTTTTCCTGCTTCTTATTTTGTTCCGTCCCTCAGTTTCATTCATGCTTGTTTTTCCGTTCGGTATGTATTGTATGTTTGTTATTTGTTCTCATTTTTCAAATGGGGTTGCTTCACTGGGGTGGGACTGGCTGCGGGGGGGAGGGGACCGAAAAGCAGTCCCGAGGGTCCTCTCCTCTGCCGTGAGCTCGACTCCATTACCGGTGACAGTGCGCTCCCTTTGTCCAAGGTTTCCTTGTTTTCTTTCTATGTTGTTGTGGTCTTAATTATCTTTTGTTAGTTTTTATTCTTTATTATTATTTTTTTTTATATTTATTTTTATGTTGTTTTATGTGGTATTATGTGGTTCTTATGTTGTTTTTATGTTGTCTTTTATGTATTTGTGTTCCCCTGACTGTTGTTTGTTTATGGGGGTAAATTTCAAGGCCTTCGGGCTGTTCTTGCCCTCTGTAAAAAAAAAAAAAAAAAAAAAAAAAAAAGTCGTTAGCAAATTGCTAATGCTAGTGTCACATTGTCTGGATGTCCATTACTTATTATGGAATCACACATAATCTCATTCAAGAAATTAAGTTTCTGTATGTTAACCATATAATTCAAAAGTTATTATTAAAGCATTTTTGAACTGTTAATAGCATATTTAGAGATATCCTCGCCTTAAGCATGGACGGTGTTGTGGCACACATAACCTTTTTTTATGCAAAACTGCTTAACATATATTACATTTATCTATGAAAAGACCATACACTTGAAACTATGCTTCCATAAATTTAAAAATTCAGCACATGTCACATGTGATTTTCAGGCCTCTAAAAATGGCTAAAAACGGCTTCTTTACAATAATATAAATTCCAAAAATACCACCTGAAATAGTAAAGTGCAATACAATGAGTGCATTGGCCTTTATATGATACTATCAAAAAATAAAATTTTGGGGTCACCGCTTAAAGTCCCACAAGAAAAAGACTACAACAAAAACCTAGCGCGTCAGTTTCCCGTGCTATGAATAAAGGCGACATGCTTCTCGTTGAGCGCGATACTCTGGCTCTTACCATTCTGCTGTTCCCACGTGTCAAACAAGAAAATTTGAAACCTGTACACACTTCTTTTAAGGGACTGAACCTAAACAGCGCTGTACATCTATGCTTACAAATTTGAATGTTTCACCATTTCCTAACTATTAACTCAGCTGTCAATGATGAACCAACTTAATAAACCAACTTTTGAAAATTTTAATAATAATACAAGATTATTTGAAATTTTACTGCTAAAAATAAAGGAGAACACCTGGGATTTGATTGGTTAACTTTCGAAATGGCAGAAAAAATACTCCCTGAATATATTGACTTTCTCTCTAGTACATATATAATTATCTATGGACTTCCTGCTTTCGTATGAAGCAGTTGGCGGTCCTGACAGTGACATTGTTACTGAGCAACTGATTTTTATTTTGTAATCGCCAATGCTGTTTCTGAGATGAACTGGCATTCCTAGTAAAAATTGTGCAGCAAGCAAGTAAGTTCACTTCTTAAGCTTCGTACTGTGCAACATGTATTTGTCTCAGGGTTCTTACAGCAACATACAATTATAATTCAAGGACTTTTCAAGGACTGTCTATTAATACTGCAAGGACCTCAGTAAATTACGTTCAATATGCCAAATTTTTATCACAATGTTTAAGGTTTTATTAGCAACATTTATGTTACAGTTTCCACCCCCCCCCCCTATTAGAATGGATGTTCACTGATGATAAATGAACCAGACATTTTCAATTTCATTTAAAATTAACACCATATTTAATGAAACTCCATATTTATTAAAAAGATTCATGAAAATAAATTACACTGAATCACAAAAAAAAAAAAAAAAAAACTTTTTAAAGAGAGATATTTTTATTTTAAATTCAGTCTGTTACCGGTTCTAATATACACAAATATGGCTGATGACATTTAACTGCTTAAGTATAAGTACATTAGAGTAGTTTTTCCCAATTCAAGGTGTTAAAATTACCATGAATTACATGCTGTAACTGAATAAATAAAAAAATAAGTAAGCAAAGTGAAATACTAATTGTGCAACATACAGTGCGAGATCGTTGGTACAAAGCACAGCTTCGGAAGTAATCGAGCAACTTCAACTTGAGAAACATGGGAGACATTCTGCTCTGCAGCATGCACCGCATGCTAGCTTCTCTCACACCTGACAAATTTTTAACACTCCCGTAAATACTGCATTTTGTCTGGGCCACTTTTCCTTCTCAAAGCTCTTCAGTTTCCTATTTGTGCCTCTTACAAAAAAGTTTTGCCATTCAACTCTAGCAAATGCAGATTACTACTTGTCGCAATCACATAAAGAACACTAGTCGTAACCTACCGTGCTGTGGTATGCCAGAAAGTATATAAATTTCAAAGATACTGCAAAACGTCTGTTATCATGAAGTAAATTATATTACAGAAATAACGCATAATCAAAATATTCTTTCATATTTCTGAGAAAGGATTTTAATGTTAGGAAAATAGCTAGAATATTAGGTAAGTAAATCCAAAAATTCAAGGACTTTTCAAGGCCTTGTAAGGACATGTCCCAGGACTTTCCAGGACCGTAAGAACCCTGTTGTTTTGTATTTCAGTTGGTTTAATAACTCCAGAACACATTGCTTACCAACATAGATACTTTATCGAGGAATACAAATGTAATCATGTTACCCTTGATTGGATAGTGAAAAAATAATGTTAATAAAATTTGTTAAGTGCTGAATTTGTTTTTTTCTTTATCTGGTTTTACTACATTATTACAATAAAAAATTTTACAGCAAAATTTTTGCCTACTTTACATATACTATACAATTGAGGGATACAGACTATGGAATCAAGCCATTTTGGATTTTTGGCAAACGGTTCACGGGTCATTTGCACTGCCTATTTTAAAAAATATATATTAAAAGAGCCAAATACGTGATTTTATTTGTATATATTTCTACACAACAAGGAAGGTTGAGAACTTTGTCTAGTACATAGATACCTTGGATAAAACAATTATTCTGCTTCTCAGAATTTATTTTTAACAAGAAATTTTTTTAACGTATCAAATCCTGGGTGGTTTACCTTACGTTCATTTCATTGATTTAAAAGAAACCATGTAGGTAATACCTGTCCAAAATGTCTTCTTTTTTGACGGAGTCCAAGAACTTCAAGGCTGTTTCTTTACCCACGCCAGCAACACCTTTCTCATTATAGTCGCAACCACACAATATGGACAAAGCAATCAGCTTCCTGCGATTGAGTGACAGGCGGTCTACGACTGCTGCCATCTCGTACACATCGATACTGTATGCAGATGAGCCGCCTGTCCCAGAGTGGCTGATGGTGAAGTTTCGGTACACAGTCTGAGCACCGTAGAGAAAGCAGTCTCCATCTTGCGAGACACAGCCATCAACCACCTGCAAAAGCCTTACTGTTCATCCATACTGCATTTTATCAGTATTACATTTCATAGAATGTACTAAAACGATTCATACAAATTATGTCTGATGTAATGTATTTAAAGTATTCAACAGGTACAGGCTAGCTCTATACATATCTTCTTAAAAAATTCATTGCAAATGGCCATACAAACTTTCAAACTGGATTTACTTAAACAGAGAGACATCCTACAAAATTTTTCGCGTGAATTTTGATAACTAAGATAAATTACACACAACCACACACATATATACGTATACATGCACACAAACAAACATATACAGACACACACATATACATAAAATTATAAGTACAGAAATATAATAATGAACTGTATGTTACAGTTTAATAAGCAAAGCACAATACATAATGCACAAATCGTTGTAGTGGCAGCCAGTTGATGACAAGAGCTCCTGTGCTATGAAGGTAATGTGAATGTCCTTCACCTCCTCTCCCTCCAAGTTGTTAAACATTTATTCCCTATCAGCAATAAGGATGTATGTTTTTAGCTCTTTATGCATCAAGAGAAAATGCATTTTGTTACAAGGAAACAAGAAATATCATGCTGTTAGTCTTAGCAACATGATCAATAAACTCTGCTGTAAATGCTTTAAACTTACAGAATTCAGTTTAGTTTTGTATTAATTGCAGTTTAAAATTTTTCTTGTCATCTCTGAAAAAAAAAATCATATTTTTCTTACAGTACAATAGATAAGGTATAATGATTAAAAGAGCTTAAAGTGGAGTTGACTAGCCATTACAGAGTTACAGACACATTATTCTACAGCTGTAACTAGGCATAGTTGGTGCCTTTACGTAAGTATGCAACTTGTAATAGTAAAAAATGAGCTATAGACAGTCCGGTATAATACAAGCATTCAAAAAAGACCATCTTAAATACTTTTGTCAGCCTATTAGTTTTCTTTCCACTACATGTAATAAACATAAAAATTACCACTTGTTTTTTTAACTACACAGGCTTGTACAATGTTTGTCTATACATTAAACTGCTCCAAAAATGTTATCTACGATATTTACTTATTAAACAAGCCAGCAAGGAACACTATTAACGTAAGTTATTATAAATATCTATGAAGAAACATACCTATTTAAGATAGGTTAGTGAACATCAGTTCTTAAATACATAACACTGGATTCCCTTTGTTTCTTCTCGAATGATTTGTGCACGTTCATAGACAAAATATAAATTTCATAAGCAAAATGTCTACATTAAAGTCCAATCAGTCTAAATCAAGATGCAATTTTGTAGCACATGTGAAGTAGGCCTACGCATATCTTCAGTCACACGTCATCATAAATACAATAAACGACTAACCAAACATTTCTGAAAATAGATAACTGGGTCAGTCAATAACTCCTTAAATTAAGAAAACTAAAAGTTTCATGTGCTTGTCCAATCTAAAATAGTGACAATGTGCAAATAATTTTATAAGCTAAGCCTTAGTCATGTTCAATAAGAAGTACGTAAATAAATGTACGCAGCTTGTTCTACACCATATACGAAAAACAAAACTGCTATTGCCACCAATAAAACACAGTGTACAGATGGTTCACGACCTGGCACCTTCTGAGGTGCGGGAATCAGCCCTGTGGGTATTTGCTCAGAGAGTGAACACATCTTATGGTGCTCTGTGGCGAACTGATTCTTTTGTTCACATAATGTTCATTTCAGTTACTGGACAGTTGCCACAATATCTAAGGGAATGCTTATCAGTAAATTCAGCTGATGCCAGCAGCAAATGGAATGCAGGCTATGGTTTTATTGGTCAGCAAACTGTTTTGGATTGAGACGGCAAACTAAGTTATGTTATTTTTTTATCAGGGACAGTACTAAGGAGGAGAGAAATGCCTAGGATTGCCCGCTGGGAGACAGAGCCCTAAACTACTGACTAGCTAGGTGAAGTGCCCACCTTATATACCCCCGAGAGAGGTGAAAAATCCCATTAATATGTGGTGGGCTGGTCTGGAGGAGATGGAGGCTATTGCTGCTAGCAGGTGGGCCAACCTAACACTTACAAATCTTCCTAGTGCTTAACAAAATGCTCTTATTACACATCAAATTCCTGCAAGGTCACGAAAATTTCAGTGTTGCCAAGAATTAAACATGAAATAGAGAAAATGCAGTTGCTATTTGAGCATGAAATTAACTTGACGAGACAGCAAAAATATTTTGATGCCATCTTGAGTATAAAAAAGTTTATTTATTTATTATTTCCAGCATGCCTTCATCAGTGACGTCACGAACATAGATGAATCAAAGCGCACGTTCCAGTATATAAATGTCAGTCACTATTTGCACAACACAGGGGCTTCAACGTCCCCTCCACATTGAAACAACAATTTCAATGCTACTTAGAAGGGAGTGAACAGTGTTTCATACAAGGTCAGGTGATAACTCCTTGTTGAGTGTTGACCTTCGCAACGCACACCATACCACCATCACTACTCGTCACAAACGCCACTGCAAAGGAGGACGATTCGGGTCCTTGATGAGAATCAATATTCCATCCTCAAGACTGTCCTCCTTTTGTGTCCATTTCTGTTTGGACTAGAGATGGTAAAGATAGTCCAAGTGCCACCTCTTCTAGAAATACTGCTGGATTTGTTGCAGTAAGACCCAGCAGTTAAGTCATTTCATAGGAGTCTGAGTGACATCTTCATCAAAAATGATCTGAGGAGGGCCCAGAGTCAAAAAGTGGCTGGAGGTAAGAGCACACAATTCATTAGGGTCACTTGACAGAGCAGATAAGGGTCGAGAGTTTAAAGTTGCATCTATATGGATCAGGACTGTGTAGAGTTCTACATAGGTGAGTAGTTGAGAGCCTATTGTCCTGATGAGCAGAGACTTGGTAGACTTGATGCTGACTTCCCAAAGCCCACTAAGATGAGGTGCAGATAGTGGGTTAAAATGCCATGACAACATGAAATCAGCCAGTTGATAGACAAATATGTGAATGTTGTCAGACTGGGTCAGGAATTCCTGTAGCTCAGACATGTACTGGCTTGCAACAACAAAATTAGCACCGCAGTCACTATCAAGGTGGGCACAATATCCTCGCTGGGCAACAAACCTACAAAAAGTAGCAAGGAAGGCTTCTGTGGAAAAATCTTGAGGCAAGTTCCAGATGTACTGTTGGTAGAGAAGCAAATGAACAACAGATGTAAACTTGGAGCAATAGAGATTTACTTAGTCTAGCCATAGTTATTGTTATAGTGCTTCCATAGTCAACACCAGTATTCAGAAATGGTTTGGCTTCACACGTTCTACTGACAGGAAGAATAGCTACTGGTGGAGTTAGGGGTTTGGGTTGAGCTGTGAAACACTTCACACACTTCCGCAGTCTATGTCGGATCAAGTTTCGAGCACCAAGGACCCAGAACTCTTTGAGGAGCAATGACTGAAGAGTATGTGGTCAGGATGTAGGAATTCTTCATGAACCTGATCAATAAGCAGCTCTGCAAGGTAACAATTCTTCAGAAGAAGAATTTTATGCTTTTCCTCAAAAGACAAGTCAGAGTAATGCAGTTTACCCCCAACTCTGAGAAGACAATTTGGAAAGATAAAGGAGATTAGTTTCTGAACAGATGGGGAGCACAGTTTATGTTTAGCCAATCTGTCTAGTTCATCACTAAAGGAAGCTTGTTGAGTAGATCCTACCAGTATCACTAGGGCTATTGATAAATGAACTAGAGTAAAGGGGTCACTGCACCTTTGCGTTGAAGAACAGTTCTGTCCAAACCTGATGCACCAGGCAGTAATTCGTTACACCTTTTTTAATCTTGAAAATCTCTTCAGTATGCTACTGAAAGGAGAGTCTTCAGCAGGCACATGGAGCACAACAGTCTTCCATTCTTCTGATGTCAGGTCTGTAGCGAGGTGAAGTGAAGACCATCTCTCAGCAGATTCTTGCAACCATAATGGCCCTGACCATCACACACTGTGATCACTTAGTTCTAGAGAAACCAGACTTCTGGAGGCAAAGTCAGCTAGATTTTGAGTAGATGGCACGTGATTTCATGAGGCGAAAGGGATGAAAAACTGAATTTGCTTCACCCGATTAGCAACAAATGTTTTCTAACAATGAGGGGAGGCAGAAATCCACTGAATAGTAACAGTTGAATCTGTCCAGGCGTAGACTTTCTCGAACGACAAACAGTCTGTGAGTGTTTGTGATATCTCATGTAACACTTTGGCCAACAGGAGAGACCCACATAGTTCAAGTTGTAGTAAATAAACTTTCTTTAAAGGAGCAACTCTGGATTTGCTGAGAAGGTAAACTGAGATGTGACCCTCTGGATGAGTAACACGCAGGTATACCACAGCCTCTTTTGGAGCTTTCACAAAAGCTATGCAGTTGGAGAGAGTGGATTGTTCATGCTTGGTCCTCCAGACCAGATAAACTCATGGTTTAATCAGTGATTTTATTTAGTTGCAGTGTCTAGAGTGCTACGGTGTTGGGCAACGCAGGATCGGGCATTTGTGATGCATGCTGTCTCGGTGTTTACGAGTGGTTCACTGGAAAGAAATTTAAACAACTTCACTTTACTCCATACTTAAAATGACATGCATACGCAAGCTTCGTTTCCTTTGCCACACTCGTGGTAATTTTTGAGGTTATGGTTTGGCAGTGTCTCATTAGACTCGTCCCACATCACTGATAAAGTTGATAACCAATATCAAAGAAAATGTATCTGCACTCGAAGCCCTGGAGGACCCATGAAGCACAGGGATTAAATCTTGTTATCGCTTCTGAGTCAGAAATTAGATACCACTTTTCAAATACAGTGGGAAAAGACACTGACTAACAATTGTCTACCTACCTTGACTGAGTTTGTTGCCCGTCTTAAAAAATGTCAAGAACAGGAAGTTGTTCTGTTGCGGCCTGGTAGGGCGCAACGTGGGAGTTTGTTTAGGCAACTCCCCCCGCCCCAGCACCCGAGTGGTTTACATCCGCGTGCCGGCATTACCATATTTAAAACACATGTGTGGTGGCGCGTTGGAGTGTGAGGGGGGCCGGGAGGGTGGAGGCCAGGCGGCCGGCCAAGGACACGTGCACCGAGAAGGCTGTCCTTCCACCTCTCTGACACTGGGCTGGCGAGCCTGGGGAGAGGGGTGCGGAGGAAGAAGGTTGCATGCGCCAATGCACGCGCAGGCAGGTGTGGCCAGTGATCATCCCCTACTTTGCCCTCCCGAGTGTGTATATACGCGGCCGCACAACCGCAGAGCAGGACTTTTGTTCGTTACCACTAGGTCGAGGTAACATCTCCCTGGACTAGCAGGACAGCTAGCTAGTAGTTAACATCAGGCGTTTCGGGAACATTGTTGGATTGTTGGAGGGCTGAGAGCCCAGTGGATATGAGCAGCATCTTGGGGATTTAAAGGGACTTTGTCTGTTAGCAAGGGGAGCTCTCTGGAGTTTTGGGGTTAGGGACCGGTCCTGGATGAAGGTTAGGCGTCAGTTCTGGCGGTCAAACGAGGGGGGCACTCGTGACTGTCAGAATAAACGAGGTCATCTGGATCAGTGTATGTCATTCCAGTTGCAACTAGACCAACAATCCCCAGGTACCTTTCCCTCATCCAGTTTCCCTTCTGTCGCCATCATTTCATGGGGGAACGAGTCAACTAGGGCCTAGTGGGGAGGGGACCAGTGCTAAGCCCTGGTGGACGAAGCTCAGGGTACTTTGTGCCTGCGCTGCTGGGCTATGGTGGGCTAAAAGCACGTCTGGCTCGGCGCACTGTGTCGGACGGGGTTCCACACTTGCCTAGTGTGGTGAGAAGATCTGCGCTCACCTACTGTGGTGTAGTGGCACCCCCCTATTGCAGGCGTGGAGTTAGTTGTTGCCCTCTCATCCACCCACATGTGCAACCTCTATGCCTCACCAACACTCCAGAGATACGCACCAGACCAGGTTGCCCCAAACTGTCCGGCGGGCGAGGCGCCTCCAACGGGAGACACGGGAGGTCGTTTGTAGCAGGAGCCCTATCGCCACATTTGTCCCGAACCCTGGCTCTGAGAAGGTAGGCGAGAGCCACAAGGTAGCTGGAAAGCCCCCCCCCCTTCCCACCGCAAGACAGCAGGAGCGGGAAGCAGCGGCGGCAGAGGAAAGAGCAGTGGGAGCAGGCGGAGGCCTGGGGGAGATGGGTCTTTCCCGACTTTAATCGTTGGGAAGAGTCCCACCAGCGATACCATCATCCCACCAGGTGGCCTTTAGTTTTAGTCGAAGTAGACACAGGGGACCGTCCCATTGTTTAACCGCGGGCACCACCCTGCGAGGTAGTGTCGACAAAAACCAGTCTGCAACAATGGATGGTCACCCAGAGTAAACGCAGAAGAGGTTCTTCTGCACGAAATTGTCTCTGCGATAACAGTGAACAACACAGGCTGTATCAGTGCTCTGAATTTCTAGCCTTGCATCCTAAAGTGGTCAAGTCACCAAATTGATGTTTAAATTGTCTGCAACTATCCCATCACTCACTTGTCCATCCAAAGCGAGCAGTCGTGCATGTGGTGCCAGGCATCATACTTCAATTCACTTTCCTGGGAAGTTACCATCATCTCCAATGACTTCCAAGAGTGATAATGTGTTGCTTGCATCATCAACGTCGCTAGTTTTCCATTTGATGGCTTCTTAATTTGGAGATCTTGCTTGCATTACTTCTACAGTGCTGCTGTCAACAGTCCTGATCAACATTCCAAGTGTTGATGGAGGTTCTCACACTGTTAGAGTTGTTTTGGATATCGCTAGTCAGTTCAGCTTCATCAACGATGAGTGTTTTAGATGTCTTGGAGCATCTCGGAGTAAAACCTTGCTACCAGTATACGGGAGTTTTCAAACACCTGTGCAGTTATCTGAAGGCATTGTAGAGTGCATAATCACTCTAGCAGGTGCAGGAAGTCCTCGACTGGCACTAATAGCATTTTTTCTACCTAAAATTCATTCTGTAGCTTTTACTGTAGATATCCAACAGATGTACAGACTAATTCTTGTTGATGAAGAGGATCGTGATTACCAACGTGTGCTTTGGGGACCATCCCCCTGTCACCCCATTTGCGACTTTCAATTGAATAGTCACTTATGGGAGGTATCTTCTGCTCAATTTCTAGCTATTAGAGTGCTGCAACAATTTGCTGTGGATGAAGGTGACCACTTTCCAAAGGCAGCGTTAGTACTTATGTCAGACATACAAGTTGTTGATGATGTTTCAGGGGCCGCCAGTACACAAGAAGCTCTAGATCTGCAAAAGTAATTAATTAACTCAATGCAACAACAAAGCTATTTCGACACCATATTTAGTACACAAAATAGTTTTTTATTTACCGGTATTATTTTCAGCATGCCATCTTCAGTGGTGTCAAGAACATAGACGAACCAAAGCAGGAAGTTCCAGTATATAAATATATGTCATTATTTGCACAATACAGGAGCTTCAACAGTTGCATCATATTACGTACATACACAACAAGGTAGCATTGGTATCTTATAATTTGCCCTGAATACATTTTTTTAGAGATTTTCATAATTACATGACTTGGTAATCATATTGTCTGATGGGCCATTTTATATTTGCATAATGTTATTTTACGGCAATAGGTATATCACGAACACAAGCGCACAGGTATTTCGTACTAATGGTAAACAAAAATTCAACTACTAAATACATACAGGCTTTCTATAAATAGCAGCAACGTAGTCTCAGCAAAGGGGATGGTACATAGAAAAACAATTTAATATTTACACAATTCTTACAAAATATTGTCGCACTACATAAAGTGAGTATTTTAATTTTCAAATTACTGAGCTTTAAAAATGCAGTAAGTTACTGTATTTTCAAGTGCTGCTGTAAATACTGAAAACATGGTTCTTATTGGCTAACACGCGTATGACATAATTGGACAGCTGTTTACGTTTGCCGCCCGCCCGGCATTATAGTAGTAGGTTTTGTAATTTTACACTGACTCAAAGAACTGGCCAAATTTATTGAAGCCAGTTACTTAAAAAGCTAACTCACACAATTTGCTCATTGTTAATGCATGCTCCACTGCAGTTGTAAATTTTCTTAGTGAATAACAAAGATTTCACTGGTACTGAGTTGAGAGAAGTGAAGACAGCAAGGTAGCTCTTGCACGTTGCAATGTTTTAGTGGTAGTTTTGAGTTAATGTCAGTTTAATTCAAATTCCTCAGTGTTGAAAACTTACTACAAATCTATTTTATTGTTCAAATTCGCTCAAGAATAATAAATTTTGGTTTAAAGTCAACTGTATGAAGATTGCAATTCGTCCAAAAAGTAAAACCACAGAGCAAACAGTTTGAATGTGTCCAAGCAAACCTGCTGGCTCATGCAGACCGGTGATAGAGCGTTCTGATTGCGCGAGTCGGGAAAATAATATGTATAACACATTAATTTATCTATCAAAAATCAAGATTACTTTCCGATTATTGTTACATTTGTTGTGAGCGATCGTGAGAAATGCTGCAGAAGTGATATCTATTGACACACTTCACAAAACCCCGCCCACCTCTCGAATTATCAGCCAATCACAGGTGCCTGAGAAATACTATTGGATAAGCCGTTTGTACACGCAGAGCGGCCACACATTGTAACAGTAAACACATAATAAATTGAACAGATGTCGAGAATTGATTGCAAATTTTAACTCAAAAGAACTTATTTATTTCATGCTTACTGTGTCATACTACACACAATACACTGAAATAACCACTGCACATATAAACTATACTTTTCTCACTAACAGCAAACTGTTTAAGGTTTCTTTTTTCAAAAACCATGCTGTAACCCACGGCGCGGTAGTAAATATCGCATTTGGAGTAAACTTAATTGTTTTGCTGCACAAAAGAGCTACTAGAGACACTGACAACTATTTGGAGTTACTGCCATATCAGATCTTACCACACAAACAACTGAAATTAACACAATTTCACAAACTAAACGTAAGTTGCTGTAGAGCTAAGAGTAAACAAACATGCAACAACAAGTAAAATTACATCACAGAGACGGCAACTCGACGGCACTCGTTTTTACTAAGCTAAAATAAAAACTATCTATATTTAGGTTTTTCTAGAGCTATACGGATGCAAATAAAGAAAGTGCAGTACCGTTATTCATTAAATTAAACTAACTTTTAAATAAGAATAGAATTTTTTAAATTTTGACTTGACTTTTAGAACTGAAAGAAGGTAGGCTTAGCCTTACAAAGTGGCAAAAAATGCAGGACGAGCGCGAAATATACTAAAAGCACCTTACAAGTGCATCAACTTTAGTGTAATCTCTTTTTTTTACTAATGTGATGTAGTCTTTCAGTGTAATCTCTTTTTGCTAGTATGAAATAGTACTTTGTCACACACTGTTCTATTTTCCTAGGTAAAAAAGAATAGTTTCCACAGAAAAATGTGGTGAGTCAATGAGACTATCCTTTCTGCATTGATGGGTACAACTGCGTGCCCTTGAGAGTGGTGTCCCAAGTCGAGTTGCATGCAGGAAGTAATGGCTCAGGAAGGGTGGGAGGCACAACGTCTCAGTTTGTTCACCAAAACTGTATCACACTAGCAACATGTCCAATCACAAAATTAACAAAAACAACATTCTAAGATTGTTCTTTCCTTGGTAGTATTCCACACTGATGTTCACATTAGTGCAAATTTCAAAATAAGTTTTTCCCATTAATTTATGTACCACACCTTCAGACATAAAAAATTTAACACGCAGTAACATACAATCTGAGTTCTTTGACTAAAAATGTTTTCTTTCACACAGTAAACACAGATACTCAGCATGAATAAGTAAGCCCAACATTAAGTATGTTACAGATTAATGTAACATCGTAACATGGAATAATAAAATTTTGATGTGTTCAATACGAAACTATAGTGTATGTGGCAAATATACGTAGCTACTACTAAAATGTTACTGACAGACAGTTAAAATGTGACCTTACCCCTGCCATATTGAGCTGAGCACACAACGCCTCTGCTTCTCCTTGGCTTTGTAGGCACGGTACACCCATCAAGTCCAGCAACTCTTTACACTAAAGGAAAGGGAAAAAAATACCGCTTAGAGTTTTCATATGAATAATTAAGAACAGGATAACAGCAAAATTGTTGGTCACAAGTGTTAATATTACTAGCCCAGTCAATTCAGGATGGAAACAATTGAATGTACAATGCAACTGGTAAAAGCAGGAATTTTGTCACTTGTTAAATCACTACCGGTACAGTAATGTGTTATTCTCCAACAGCGCTATTCCATCTCTCTTGTTCTTACCCTTAAACCCTTACAAACTTCACATATATAGTATCTTGGGGGTATAGGTGTCTTTGTAATTAATCTCCATAAAAAGAAATTCAAAAATTTTTTACTAATGTGAATAGCTTTACCTTTCCATGATGATAGGAAATAAAATAACTATGTGAGAGATTTTTATTCTTCAGTTTTAAAGACTATTATAATCCATTGATATATTTCAAATTATGTCCAATTTATACGCCTTTGGCTAATAGCTTACCATTTAGCAGACCTTGAGGAAGAGTGCTGAGTCACTGTTATGAATACACTCCAACACCCCTCCATGTAGAGAGAAGATAAGCAACCTATGATACAGTATCAATGCTTTTAACTAGCCGCCAGGTAAGAAAAAAATGCCTAAAGTTATGAATTACAGAAATTATTGTGCCAATTTTGGCTTTTTTTTCAGAGGTGACAATGGAGATATTTTACTTTTAACACTATATATCATAAGGATCATTTCCTCACCATTGGCTAGTGTAAGAGTTCTTTAAACATTTTCAGATACATCCATTGTGTACATACCACTGTTATCAAAGAGCATCACAAAAAACTTTTGATTTATTATATATTAAAATTTTTTTTCTTTGACACGTTCATGCATATATCTGGATTAAGTCATCTTTAAGTTACTAACTACATTATACATCAAATCGCCAATCACAAAATTAGACAATGTATTTGCTTGCACAGCCAAGGAAGTTTCAGCGCTATAAGGAGTAATACAATAACAAGAAAAGAATTCTCATAAGTCATTTTACTTTTCTTGATTGGTTAGTTTGCATTTTGGAATGTGTTATTTGGTTTTAGTAAAATCATGAAGATAGTGAGTGAATTCTAAAATGCTAGCTCAAATAAAGAACAGACTGTCATGTCTTGGAACAAATGACCACAAAAAATGCATAATTTCTGAAAGTGTTATGCATGCAACATTTCTCATTTGAGCAGTACATATTTCCAAATTTTTCTTGTTCTCAAAACTAGAAAATATATACCATTGGAATTGTAAGAGCGCATCAAACACGGTAATGAAAAATTCTGAAAGGAGCAATTTTTCCTTACACATTACGGAACAAAAATCTATTCATGAGTTGACACAATAACGAAATGTGTCAATAATATAGCATTGCAAATAAGTTTGAAGAAGCATTTGGGTATGAACAAGCGGGAGCGGCAGGTCTTTTGGGAAATAATGCCTTCAGTATGGATTAAACTATGAGTTTACCAACATAACTGCTTCCTAAATACATAATCGACAAATTTTTTATCAATAAAAAATAATATATGTAAAATATGATGTTTAATTTACAAAATCATATGATCTTTGAAAGAACTGTGCAATGGGAGTGCATGACTGGATTGTTTCTTGGACGTATTCCATTGCAAAATGAATGACTGTCAAAGAAAACTAAACAAATAATAGAAAACCATAAAATAGGCAGAGTATGTTTTAGTCAGCAAGATACATACACAACATGAAATTCCAAAATGGAATCGGGTCAAATAAATATGTACAAGGAACAAACAGATTACAAACTCAGAAAACTTTTATACCATTAGTGATTCTGATTGGCTCACAGGTTACAAATGTAAATCTCATGGATGAATTGAACTTGTTTCCAACAAAATACACCATAATTATTCACTTAATGTCGCAGTTAGGTTCTTAGCACAACTAGATTAAGCGAAAATGACTTTAAAAAAGGCTTTTTTCCCTAACTCCATTGAAACATATACATCAAGACTTTTAGCATTCAAGGATAAATTACTACTAAGTTCTACGCTGATCAAAAAAAAATTAGAGATGGAGAGCCACCATGTGGTCCTATAAACTTAGAATGCCAAAAATGGGTGCCAAGGTAAATGTTTAAATCAGAGTGCTTCATTAAGCATAAATTACATTGAGAAAATGGGGAGCCTGATGCGAGAGAGAAAATGTTGCAAAAATTATCTGGTCAGTTGTGATGAAAACAGCACTGCATTCAATCAGTTAAGTACAAGAGAGAATGAATGTTCCCCCCAGGGTGCACATCTAGCATCTTGGTCGCTAGCAGACTGGGGCAAAACAGGGAAGCACATACCTAAAGCAGAGGCCAAAAGTGCACAGTTTCGCAATATAGATGGAGAAAAAAAAAGTGTGCTGTTTGGAACTGAAATATTACGACGTAAACACTGTGTTATCCATATTTAAACAAGTTGTGTTGGCAGAAAGTAAAAAGCAGTCAGATGTTTTATGCATGTGACCAGACCAGTTGTCGTGGCAGGAACATTAACTATTTTGACATTAAATGACATTTATGGATATAAATTCACTGTGTTATTTACAATATATTACTATATCTGTAGGCTATTTATTAACTGTAAAGCCCTTTTTTCTTTAAGACTATTTGTAATTTTCTGATATTTGTATAAACTTAACAGTGAAAACAGTAAGTCCTGTATAGCGAGTACATCTCAGGTCACAATAAAATACTTCACTACATTTTGCAGTGTCTTTGGGCTTGTCCCGTTCAGCCATAAACAAATCAAATAGCTGGAATGGTTGGAATTTCATACTTTAACTAATGTGCAGTAATCAAATCAGACTGTATTTTTTAATCTTTAAATTTTAACCACATTACATTTTTTGATACCAGTTACAGTAGAGCCTCCATTTAACTAAATATGCCACGGGGCCAAAAATGTTTACTCTAAATCAATGTTTCGTTAAATCAGACATCATATTTTTTAAACCCCCCCCCCCCTTTTTCTCAAAAAAAAAAAAAAGTAAAATCCTTGGGCATGTTTCGTCCGTCGGAATTTAAGATAATTATAAAAAAGTCTGTTAGCTCAAAGCAATAACAAAATTCATTTACCGTCAACAGGTAAGCCACAAGAAAAAAAATTTGGTGAAAAAAAAATTTTAAAAAATGTGAAAAACTTCCAATGGAATACTCGACAAGCGTGTGCATGGTGAGTAGGCCACCTACGCGCCTTGTGAGAAGTGATGACAAAACAAACACTATCTAGCGTCAAACTTTCTGGCTCTCTCCGGCCCGCTTCATCAACGAAATTCAGGAAATTCCCATGAAAAATGTTTGAAAACTGAATTAAAAGTTTGCGAGACAAGGATAACGTAATAATTAAATATGCGCTGCAGCGGCCATTGTAGCTGGTAGGCAACCGCACTCGTTGCCACAAGATGGTTGACCTTGCTAAAATTACTTTGCACTAGAGCGTTTTTTTAAGCATCGGAGAAACAAATTATTTAAGTTGACGGTAATAAATTTGTTGTAAAAAGGCTGTATAAATAGTATAATTAAATTTTTTTACATAAATTTGCTGGTTTTATCATAGGACGCGACAGAAATTAATCACGCTGGACACCACTGCATTCTATCGGTAATAGAATTAATGAATAGAGCACGCTGCTGTGCAGCGCATTCTATCGGAGACGCGAAGCACTGTCTGTGAATTAGTTCCTGCGCTGTCCACTGCCTCACTGTGGTGACTGGATACCTAGATGCTCATTCACTTGCCAGCCGCTAGGATGAGAGGATCTAGGAGTGCGCTTGTTGCGCAACTCAGCGTCGCTCGCTTGGCTATGCATACTCTTCTCAACGGCATTCCTACGGCTAAAGTTTTCAACTAATTTTAATGATTTTTTTTTTGTTTCTCGGCAGATGATTTAAGCTTATCTACGGAGAAATAAGTATATATTGTGACCAGTGGTAGTATTTTAGTAGACTTACATTACAATTTACATTCCATTTTATCACAGTCACTTAGTTATTTCATAAATTTTTTGCAATTTTTTGAAGGGTCCTAAAATCCTTCGTTAAATCGATATTTTCATTAAATGAGTGTAGGAAAAATCGAGGCTCTACTGTACCTTGCGTCTACCGTGATCAGTGTGCAATTTCATGTTGTAAACGACAAAGCTGTCTTCGAGTTTTTCTGTGCCAATGGGCTTACACATCATCGGCTACTTTGCTTTTGAATACTTGCCTGATCCGCTGAACGTAACTGCTGTAGTTGAACTGCCACAATCTGCTTGTCACAGCTCCTAAACTCGAACTGAGGTTTCGCGAGCTTCAGTATCAGGTTACCGAGGGAACACCATCTGCTGCTATGACCTTATCCAATGTGTAACGAGGTTAGAATATTAAATATTACATGTGTTACTAGTCAAAAATATGTAAATAGCTTCGTACACTGAAATGTGTGCCTGATATAATACACATTCTCTATTTAGGATATTAGGACAATGAAATAGAATATGATTTATATCTTGCGTGGAATCTCCACATTTACAAATTGGCGTTACCTCCTGTGTTAGTTGTCGAAACATAGCATCACGAGAGGGTTCCAGCTTTGGTTCACCTTCCGATAACGCCTTGTCTATGTGAAACAAGACTATGTCATCTACATATACCAGTTACCCGATATAAGAGCCAACATTATTGATGAGGTATTGTATATATAATACAAAAATAAGAGGGCTCAATGCTCCCAAGTGATCCACCTTACCGGGCGTGAAGAAGTTCCATATTTTTATATGTAAAATCCTGCAGGCAATAAGTGAATGAAGGAGTACTAGTTTTGAAGGTATTCCCAATTTTTCCAGTTTACTGAGTAGGGTGAGACTGTGAACTGAGTCAACAGTTGATTCCACATCTAGAAAATCGGCTGTTAAGATACCTTTTTTCCTCAAAGCTTCTTGTGCCCACCGGACAATAATGGCAATAGCATCCAACGTGGACATTTTTCTAAAATCAAACTGCTCCCTACTAATTAAGTGATTGATTTCCAACCACTATTCCAATCGATGTTAAAAAATGCATTCAAAGGTCTTAGCTACACGTGATATCAGTGTGATTGGCCTATAGGGTGTTGGTAGAGAAGGATCTTTGCTGGGATTCAACAGTGGTATGACCATTGAATGTTTCCACTGAAGAGGTACAACGCCATCCTGAAGTATATAATTAAATAGTCTTATTAAATACTTGTGACAAGCGGAAGACATTTTGCTTAACGTGTCAATGAGTAATATGTACCACCCAGTCCCAGAGACTTACTTTCTAGTGCCACGTAAAGATGCTCTGTACTCCGTTTCACTGATGGGAAATGTAAAATTGGTCCGTTTCTATTTGCTTTCCTTGAATCAAAACTGAAGTGCATGTCCAAGTTATTTCAGTTCCTGTAGGTACATGATCTTGAGTAATATGCCCATGTAGAAAATATATTGTTTAATTACTGTATTATTCTTGACCAGGCAGTCTTAAAAATGCTCACTTTACCATTAACAGTCCACATAATGCATGACACTGAATGATGCATCCACATCCATCCTCCCTACTAATCCATAAAATAACATAATCTGCCCAAATCCTTTAAAAGTTATACTGAAATACTGGTACATGTCAAACCAAATAGCCTACTCTGTGCCTTTAAAGATACACAACTGGCTGTGAACTACACATGTGTACTATACTGTATCTCTGACAACACTGTCCCATTACAGCTGTTACACATCTGATATGCAGTAAAGGCTGCCAATATCTTGACAAAACTAGTATTATATTGTATCTAAACCAATAAATTCACAAACAAAGACTTTCCTTAATTGTTCTATAAGTTATGCATTACGTACCTTTTTTTTTAAATATAACGTATGGTGAATACTGAAAGACATAAAATATTCTAGAGTAATTTCCAGCAATAAAGATATAAATTTAGACCCAACACTAAGTGCCATTAATAAATATTAATAAATTCCAATTCAAACTTTGGCATGCCTACCTGTTTCAAAATTGACATGAACCGTTTTCTACTGCCTCTCTTGCCAACAGGCTGTTCTTGAGATTTTTGAGTTTGATTCCTGTAGTACTGCTGCTGGTTTCGCCGTGACATAGTATCATGTTTCAGCGCTGGTGCAACACCCTCCAGAATAAATACTGGTTTCACATCCATGAGCAACAGGCAACTTGTGCGGAAGAAGAGGTTTCTGCAAAACATACAAGCTTTTCAAATACTAGCTGTAATATACAGAAGTAAAAATTCTGACGAATTAATTTTCTACATATCTTTTACTTGCATTGTGTTCTGTATAAATACTCTGATTGTCTTGTACCTATATATTGATATATTATTTTGCATGAACAAATTCTTCAAGTGCTACCGTACATGCTAGTCTTTATTAGTATATGCCTAGAGAGGATCTCAGTTCAACACTTCTGAAGGGACGTTGAAAAATTTTAATAAAATGCAGGAAAGTATGAAAAAAAATGTAAATTTATAATTTAAAAATAGCAAATGGGACCACAAAATGTACCTAACGTATGTGTATAAATAGCGGATGTAAAAAAATTATCCCGCTGCTGGATTATATAAACATATGTTTGTTTCATTAAGAGTTTTTTTTTTATTTAAAGTTAATCTGTATTTGTAAACTTGTGGAAATAATATGGGAGATATGTAAACTGCTTCGACATTCTTTACATCTTCTACAATCCTCAAGACTTTATAAGACATTTTTGGAGCATAAAGAACCATCATGTTCTGAGATGTACTGTCTATCAGGACGAGAGCTCAACTGATACTGGCTCCATTAGGAGCTGTGGCCTGGCCTTCATACAAAAGGGGCTGTGACGACAGAGGGAATGTGCCTATAATCGTCATTTTATTTCCAGTTTGTCCTTTCAGTCTGCCTAAAGACAGCAGCAGTGGTAAGCTTATCTAGGACACTTATGTTCTACTGGGTCTTCTCCACTTCACTGTTTCATCCAGTCTAATATCTTGTGAGTAAGCTGGTGTCCATCTCAGCAATTGTCTGTGTTATCTCAACTGTATGATGCTGAGTAATTACTACTGTCTTCGTTACTTTGTTTGAGTTTTGCTCTTTTTTCATTAACTTATTTTTATTTCAAAAGGCAGCAGTACTAAAATGTAGCTTTTGTCAACTTTGTGAGCAAAACATTTTCTAGAGCACTGCATTTCCAGGGTTAGCCATTTTTGACACCGAAACATTGTAAGATACTACAGCTGTCGACACCAGTAGGGTACCTCCATCCTCGACACACACACACACACACACACACACACACACACTCTCTCTCTCTCTCTGAGTATGCATGAGATAGTTTTAGGGGTGCAAAACACTTGAGTCTTTGACACCCACATGTGTTTGTGAGAAAAAAAAATCAGAATTTTACTCCTCCACAAAATCAATGTGTCGCAACACATAAAGACATTAAAATGCTATGAAAAGCATAAATAACGAAAACTACACCTCAAAATAACACGCACAACAACACACAAGTAGAACAATTTAAAACAAACAAAAAAGACTTGTCACATGCAAACACCCCTCACCAACGTACTGTCAGCACACAAAATTCAACGAAGGTCGCACGAGCCTGTACGACGGGCCTGGTCATACCTGTGACACTCCAAGAGACAAATGCCTGACTGTCAGAGGAGTGTCACAGGCATCACAAACAGGAGAGGGATCACCACAAAGCAAATACCTGTGTGTGGTGCGAGTGGTCTGACTCGAAGCCGTGTAATGAGGACATCCACCTTGCAAGTCAGTGGGACACACGCTTACTGACAGCCGAGTCTGTAATCACTCTGAGTTTGTTGGTCAGAGGAATTGAATACCATTCCCTCTGCAAAGTGTCTCGTACAGAAACTCTTGCTGCGTGCAGCACATCGCACACGTGACATAAAGCCCACAGGGTGAAAAAGACTTCATGCTTCCTTTGCTGCTGCATCATTACCAGCAATTCCCACATGACCCGGAGTCCACAAGAAGAAGCCCGCACGCCAGTCTGCTCAGCCACCCTCAGCTTCTCCTAGGTTCTTGGGAGAACGGGGTGAACAGAGGAGCCAGATCTCAAATCTTGTAATGCACTCAACAAATCGGAGCACACTACGCACTTGTGTGAAAACCCTCCACTTATGAAACGCAGAGCTTTAAAAATGCAAACAGCTTTGCAATTAAAATACTACATGACGGAGGGAATCCCAAAAATATACCCCTCTGAGCCCACAACAAATGTAAATTGTTGTGCTGCTGTGTAGTGTCTCATGTTTAGTCCCTAAGCTCTCTGGGTGTAAAAATGTGATACTATTATCAATGTACGTAGTAATGATATTATGTTCAATTGAGATCAACATCTTAGTGTTCGATGATGGTAAATGTTTGTACAATAGTGTTAGAGATGATCTCCCAGCAAGTAAAAGTGACATATTATACCTTCTATGTTGATATGTATTGTAAATATGTATGTGTATGTGTGTGTATGGACACACCTATATCATTTAATGACGAGTCCTATACTACTTGTACAACTTCTGCCTATATTGTAGTCGACAGGACAATAAAGAATTGAATTGAATCCAGTAAAGGCATCAGACTTGAAACCATCATTGCATAAACAGATAAAATTATGAAAAACAGATGACACAAGATCACGGAAAAAACTTTGTTAGATACAAGCATGTGTTGCAGGCTTTGCAAATTCAGCCAGATCAAGCATTACCAACACCTGGTGTGTAGTTCATGGCCTGAAAAATGCAGCACATCCTTGGGCAAGTTATTTTGAACCCGGGATAGTGCAAATCGGACACACACAGGTTTGGTGGCTGGCGAAAGTCCTCATACAACGGATGTGAAGGGTCTGAAAGCACTCTAAACCCATAACGCAACAAAAGTTGTTCACGCATATATTGCAGAGGTGGTTCACAAGCCCCTGCACAAAGACTCACGACTGGGCTTGTGCAGAAAGCACCTTTCACTTTGGAAATATTAGCATGGTGACCAGTGTTCCAAATTTCAATCACAGATGACTGAGCTGAGAAGTAAACTGGACTACCAAAATCCAACTTGCTATTGACATGAGCTCTGTACAGACGGAGAAGAGTCTTCCCGTGAAACCCTTAGTTACGTACACTAAGCATCTTCAAAAGAGCTATGTCCCACAAACATTGTGTTTTAAAATGTTTCACTTGATGCTGTCAGGTAATATTTGAAAGAACAAGACCTAGAAATTTAATATGGTCTGAAACATGTAACACATTTCCCTACAACAGATATGTACGGAAAGGAAAAAACCCCACATTTACAGTAAAAGCGAACAACATGTGTTTTTGCTGCGAAGTGAAAACTACAGCTGTCTGCCCAATCAGCAAGGTGATAGATAGCCAGCTCGATCTGACGGTCTACAGCACACAGGGTGGATGAACGGCAATAGGATGAAATCATCCACATAAAGTGCACAGTGTACAGGGGGCAGGAGGCCAGATACAATGTTGTCTATAGCTATAGTGAACAAGGTAACACTCAAAATGCTACCCTGAAGCACCCCTTTTTCCGGGATAAACTCCTGAGAGTATGACCATTTTGAGCACAGAAAGTTTTACAATAAATAAAATTATGTATAAATGTACGGGGAGACATCCACGAAAAATCCCATGCATATAACTGTTTTGGGACACAGTAATGACATGTGGTGACATAGGCTTCCTATGGGGTCAAAAAAGACAGCAAGGAGGTGCTGACGCTGTATAAATGTTTTTGTATAGCTGCCTCTAAGGTGGCTAAATTGTCTACCACTGAACTGTGTCAGCGAAAGCCACACTCGAGAGTTGTTACCAGTCCCCAAGACTCGAGGCAATACATGAGCCGAGCATTTACCATTCTCTCCATGGTTTGTAACGACAGCTAGTCAGCAAAATCGGTCTGTAACTGGACACATTTCCCTTATCCTACCAGCTTTAAAACTGGTATAAGAATTGAGACACTACATTGGGAAGTGAAGCATCTGGATTGCCATACGAGATTAAAAAGTCCCAGTTGTTTGTTTTTCCTTTCAAGTGGCAGGTTTTGTAGCATTGCATAAAGGATACCATCAGGGCCCGTCCTCGGCTGTAAGTGAACAGGCAAGCTAGGGGTGTTTGGGAGTCCTCAAGTACTGGTGTCACAGCCAGCGTTCACCGAGGTGTGAGACAATGATTATTAATGTTCGGTAGACATCCTTATCTCGTCGTTCACTCACTGACTGTGTCATGCCAGTCACAGAGTAGCTGTAGACTGCTGCTCTCGAGGTGTTAGCTAGGTTTACAATTGGCTGCAAACATACTTTACTTTTGAGTCGTGGTACCAGTATTTGCCCTTCGATATAAGTAAGAATAGTCTCAGTCAACCTGACACTGCCAAGCTGCATAGGCCACTTAAAGCTGTAGTAAAAAGGATGTCGTGAAGCCACGACTGGTCGTATTTCATTCGCTGTAATTCCTTCATAATTTACACTACGATCTGCTGCACTGTCCTCGGGGAAGTAATCACTAGCATAGGCTAGAGCCATGCCTGAAAGCTTGATCTGATCACAATGTCCAAAAAGCCTGGAAGGGGAGGAGGTTGCCTTGGGATAAGCCATAGAAAATGAGGATGGGGGCGAAAGTGGTCAAGAATGTCACAAAAAGACTCCATACCATAGTTACCAGGACATCTTACAACAAGTAGAAGTACAGTTTGAGAGCCCAAGCTTCACAATGTGACCAAAATCTCTTAGGTTGTGGACATGGAGTCAGAAATTAAAGAGATTTTGGTCAGTACTTAACATCTAGGTCTTCAGCATTGGTGAGGGGTGACATGATGAGTATTGAGCAGTGCCGGAATGAAGGAGTGGGGGAAACAGGAGATCCCCAAGAAAATCTGCCGACCAACAGCATTGTCCAGCACGATTTCCACGTATGATTAAATCCAGGAAACGAACCCCGGATCACCTTGGTGAGGCGAGTGTTCTAGCTACTGCACCAACCACAGCCAACCTGTGGATATGGAGTAGTGGGAACAGATGCTAGACAACAACAAAAAAAAACTTGAGCGAAGGTGGTTTTCCACTTGTCGAAACACTCCTTTCCCACGCGGATATATTCCTAATTGCCGTAAGAAAGGCTGCAGCACAGGCTCGCTTATATGTTGAGGCATCTATCAACCAAAGCCGCCACACAGTGATATGTGAGATGACTTCACTTTATAAGTATAGTATCTATGAAAAGCCCGTCTTCTTCTTCTTCAGAAAGTCAGAGTATATGTGCTCAGCCAACCAGACAACTGAATCAGCTATAAATGTAACAGTAATGCCCATTCCTTGAGCCTCCCCTTTTCAACAGGCTGTGAGGGAGAAAGTGGTAGAGTAATAATGAGCATGAAAGATGCCTGGAAATCCCAAGCCAGTCTATAATTGAAGAATTGGGAGGCACCCCCTAGAGACTCTTGCATAGTTCTGTCATTTTGCAATGACACTACAATTGCTCCACAAGCACAGGTCAGCATCCATTTCCCCTGGAAACAAAAATTAGGCTTGTGGCACTGCCCTCGAGTCCAATACACAGCAGGAAACCCAGACTGCTGAAGTAGAGCTGTACAGACTACCTCAACAGGTAGCACTCAAACCACACCAGCCACCAATTAAGCTGGTTTTACACGACGCAATGTGCATGCAATTTCCACGCAATATATTGATATTGCATTGCAGCTCAGACACACAATTCTCGGAACCTCACATGCAATGCAAGCGGCGGTGCAATCTCGGCAAATAGAACATGCTCTATATTTCGATGCAAGTTACGTGGAACAAGCAATGTGATTGGCCATTCTCTGAAGTAAATGTATGCACGTAGCTGTGAGTATAAACAAAAACAACAAACATGGAATTGACACCAGAGTGTTTTTTTTGCAGTTTTTGGATGAATACAAAATAATGTCCAGCACACTATAATACAAAATCACTAAATTATCACAACAAATATTTATGCGAGAATATATT